>CAEFZP010002326.1:0-123313 GCA_903064625.1 Mallotus villosus | reverse complement strand
CCCAGAGCTCTGTACTTGTTGATTTCCAACTGCTGCATTAAAGCTGATATTATCGGACCTCTGCGACTCCAGACCACTCTTTCTAGAACACAGACTTGTGTCATTGAAAACTAGCATTACATAGGCCTATTGGAATAGACACAAAGAATCAGAGTCCTTCAGTGTCCAATCAATTATTGTATGTTGAAATAATTTGGTCAGCTCAGCAGCGGTTGTTTTATCAGTATTCAGTCATTTATTTAGTCATTTAGCAGACGCTCATATCGAGAGCGACTTACAATAAGTACAGGGACATTCCCCCGAGGCAAGTAGGGTAAAGTGCCTTGCCCAAGGACACAATGTCAAATACACTTCCGGGAAGCAAACCAGCAACCTTCTGATTAATAGCCCAATTTCCTAACCGCTCAGCCATCTAACCCCCTATATCACCCACTGTTGTTGTGTTCAGAGCAAAATTATGTTAAGGAAGAGTGTCTGGCAGAACTAGCATTATCCATGTGGCGTTCTGTAGCGGCATGCCGCTCTAAAGCCCCTACTAATTACGTCTATATCAATGCAACAGACCTTACAGAAGGCATGATATTGATTTTTACTGCTCTTAGTGGCAAACTGGAGTTCTGAACTCCACGTAGGTTTGAAGGAGGTCTTTTTTTTTGGCACTGAAGCCCACGCGAGTGTTACATTGTGACAGTGGGCAGGAAGGATAAAAAGGACGACAAAAGGGCAAAAAGGAGGACACGCAGCAGCGGTCCAGACAAAGGGCTGGAAAACAGGACTGTCCGGACGAAATCCTAGTATATTTCTTGGTCACCCTAGTAGTAAAGTAGGTACTTAAACAAGGAATAATAAAGAATAATATGTGGGAGGAAAACTTTATTTCAGTGTTTCCCACAGAATGTGATTATATTTATGGTGGTAGGCGGGGGCAGAGCCAGACATTGTAAATATGAGGGGCTCAGCCCAAACCTATGCCCTAGTATCGGTTAGATGTGAGTGTAGATAGAGACTTCAATGCGAGCTGGCATTGCGCACAAGCACATTTTTGTTGCATGACATTTGAGCGCTAAGGTTTTTGAAATTTTACATAACAAAACATTACGTTGGACTCATATTGTTATATTTGCCGAATGTAATTAACTATGAATATTATAATATTTAACTTTATTGTATAATTTAATGTATCAGTTTTGGACACATTTGTGCAGGGAATTATGATAGGCCTACTCATAAACTTCGGATTGATTTCTGCCACAAATAAATCAATGTATGGGAAACACTGAATTTGTTGGTAAAGACATTTAGAGTTGTAAAACTTGTAAAGGCTGCATGTTTTGATTATATTAGCGATCTATTACATTTGTGGGAAGTTATAAAATATTGGAAAAGTGGAGATTTTCACTTTCCTGTAAACATAGCAAATCCCTGTATTATTATTATTTTAAAAACTGCAGATTTGTATTACGTTTGTTACATTTGCGGGTCAAACACATGCATGTGCAGTCAGCAGGCAAATGGTTAAGATACATTCACCTGCCTGCCCATCCATCCATTTACCCACTAAACCTTACACTAATTATCCCATGCACCAGCTGCCCACCTGTCGAAGTGTCCATAGAAGACGAGTATAGGAAACCATGATGATGCAGAAGGGCACAGCAAAGCAGAGTAGGAAGTAAATGAGCACGTAGGACATGTTTCCTTCTTCTCTGCTGTACCAATTTGGGGCGCAAGAAGTCCTGACACCCTCCAGCTCATAGCTGCTCCAACCGAAGAGTGGAGGAGTGTTCCACACAAATGACCACACCCAGGAAAGAACCACTCCACCAACTGCATGCCTGTGTTAAACAGTGCATAGAACCATAATACTTACATTAATGCACAGCTAGCTGAGCTATATCCAAGACAATAAATGTTTGATACATTTATCCAAATAAAAATGCAAATAATTGTACTAGTAGTGCATGAGAAAACTAATTTTCTAATTTTTCAAAAAGGTGATTGTTTAGTAGTTGTGATTGTGAATTAACACAGAACTGTAAATATTAGGGCTGTCCCCTGACTAAGATTTTCTTTGGTCGACCAAGACTCGACTAAACACATCTAAAAATCGACTAATCGAAATTTGAAACATATTTTTTTTCTATAAATGTTTTTCATCAAACCCTTGTGTGATATTTTACCTCACTGTTTTAAGAGATAATATGAAAGAAATTAATACCTAAGAAGGGAGATTGAAAACTAGACAAAAATAAATGTAGGCTACAAACATTTTCCCGATCTGACGAACTACGAAAAATAAACCGTTGTTGGCAGAGTTTGCATTAAACGTTTCTCGAGTCACCCAGTACTTTGTAAACATAAATGTACTTTCATGAAATGCTGCCATACCATAGATTTATTTGCCATTTTGACTAATAACATCGACAAAGTAGGCTATGGCAGAGTTTGTAGTTAGGCAGCCAATTGTGCTCGTGCCGTGTACAAAAAAACAAAACAAAGCGCAGATTAACGAAAGGGAAAATAGTAACACCTTCTATTTTACAGTTGCTTTATTTGTCTTAAATAATATAATCTACAATTTCTGTAGAACATTTCTTTAATTCAGCAATGGTGACACAAGCGGGAATCAGATCTCACACTGCCATACAGCGGCTCGACTAAAGAAATCTTAGTCGACCAAGAGCATGTCGACCAGAAAATCGACTAGTCGACTGAGTGGGGACAGCCCTAGTAAATATATATTAGCTGTATCATAAACAGAAATATTAAGCTTAGGAGGACCCTTCCAACTGACCAAAATCACAGAAATTGGGGATATTCAAATAACTTTATTTACTAATTTAGTTAATCAGTTTGTCTCAAGCAAATCTGTGTATTTGCGTTTATTCTGGTAATGTATATTTTGAATCATTTGCACATATGTATGATACCTATATGTTTTATTGTCTTTCAAAATAGTGTATGACAAAAGCAATACTTATGTACTTATGTCACATGACATGACAAAATGTAATGTAAATGAAAGTAGAAATGTCACTTGACCAAAGTTTACTTAACTAATCTTTTAAATAGTCAGGCTTAATGGAGAAGAACAAAAGTCTCAGAGGTCATAAAAGGACCAAACCATTTTTTTGTGCCATCTTACAAGAAAAAAAAATACCTGTTCCGTACTGCAGAAAACAACAAGTGATGTTTCGTTATAAATTGTCACATCTGTGTGTGTTCACTTGTTTTGTTTGGCCTCGCCCCCTCCAGGTGTGTCTCGTCTGCTCGTTAGTGGGGTATTTAGTCAGTGGGGTTATGTTTGTCCTGTGCCAGTTCGTCTTGTGTGTTTCCCAAGTCGTCCCCGCCGGTTTACCTTTGTCTCCAGTACCAGTTCCAGTATCCTGATTACCCGTGCACCGAACCCTGCCTGCCAAGTACCTGACCCTGCCTGCCGTCTGTCTGTGCCTTCACTCCACTGTGTACCGAACCTTGCCTGTCCATCACCTGAGTAAGCCTGTCGATTTGTAACAATAAACATCTGCTACTGAACTACCTGCCTCTGCTGTCTGCATCTGGGTCCACCTCTGTACTTGAGCCGTGATATAAATAATATCTAAATATTATATAATTAAATCTTTAACGTACTTTTTGATATCACTTCTTAGGAACACCAGTTAACTTTGCGAAGTCAGCTTTTCCCCATCACGTAAAAAAAATATTAAGGCTTTGACATCTTTCAGCAAGGCTTCAATGTGTCCAGTGACTTGATTTCACCTTTAATGCCGGTGTACATGATGTTCAAGAAAAACGTTGGAAAACATTCTGACTGACCCACGTGAATATCAGCGGGAAAGAGTGATTTTTCATTTGTATTTAAATTAATTGTATTTAAGGCTTGACAAAACCAAACCAGTAAATTTCTGTGAATTCGGATTTTGATTCAAAGTTATTGATTAAGCAAGACTTTCAGACAGTAATGTACAATATATCATACACATGCACACAAATTTAAATACATCTGAATTGTGAATCATTTTAGTTAGTTCGTTGTAAACTGTAACACTAGATAATTTATTGATACAAAACAGTATACACTGTTTAAAAACATTAAAACAAGTATCATGAAAAACAGTTAAACTAATCAGTTTTGAGAAAAGTTTTTTATAATGTAAAAAAATGTTTTTTACTTTTGAAGGTCAATGTGAGGGTCAAATTGGTCAACTTGAGAAGAGAAAAGGACGTGTTACGGTCTCTGTCTCCTCCTAGAGAGAGACCTATCTGACAGTGTTGTGCCTGAACGCGTTCATTGAACGGAAGTTCATGAACTCGTCCATCATTTTGGTGAACGTGAACTGAACGTAGGCCTACTAAATACTGCGTGATGAACGATACGTGTGAACGCGTTCATTCTGGTGTGAATCTTCAATGCGAATGTAATCCTGGTTGGATAAGGATTAAAAATTGGATATTAGGATGAAATCTGACATAGTTTCAGCGTTAAATCTAATAAAAATAATTGCTGTCTGTGGTTCTATATGGGCTGTGGAAATAATTCGGAAAAAGTATAGCTCGCAACATATTGAAAAAAAGAACTGAACTAGTTCATTTTTTGGAGCTGTGAACTTAGTTCACAATTATGAACTATGAACTGAACTAGTTCATTTTAAAATTTGTGAACTATGAACTGAAGTAGTTCATGTTGAAAGTGAACTTTCCCAACACTGCTATCTGATACCTCTCAGGTGTGGTGCGTTGCCGGCTGATGACGTGGGCGTGTCCATCAAGGCTCCTCGTTAGCCGGTTATCAGGAGAGATCATCATGTGTATGTGTGTCAGTTTGTGTTTGTGTTGAAGGGGGGGGAGAGGAGAGGTTGGTAAAAGCTGTGGTGGAGAACCATCAGAAAACCGCTCTGTTAGTTGTTTATTTCGTATTCGTTGACCCACTGTGTTTGTAACCCTGGTCCTTATCCTAGATGTCTGTGGAGTAGGGCTAGGTAGTGATGGGCAAATCGAGGCTTTTCGAAACACAGAGACAATTGAAACATTGGAGTCGGGGCCTTTGAAACGCTCGAAACCTTTCCTCGGAAGCTCAGGGTCCTTTTGTATTATTTCTTTGATTTGACAGACCGCTGGCACTGCCCTAGTCCTAACCCTTTGCCTGATACCCGACCTCCCCATTGTTGTTTATGTGTATTTAGTATTTCATTAAAACCCGTGTTCACGGCAAAAGGCCTCCTGTTTCCTTCACCACTGTGTGGCCTTGGGCAGTTGCATGCTTCTCCTCTCCCGAGCTATTGGAGGGGGCGTAACAGGGCGCATTTACGCGAAATCAGCTAAAAATGCATGTCAAATCGTACTACATCGTGGACAGTGCAGGACGCATGTAATTGATGGTGTGGGGTAACAACCTACTGTCAACTAAAAACAATTATAAAATCACGAACACATCTGTGCCAAACTTCCAAAACAAGACCTGGGGCCTGTACTACGAAGCAAGATCAACATGCTCTGGATTACTCTCAGTTACCCGGCTACACAAAGCGAGACAATCGCAATCACGATAAACGGTATCACGACGGCGGTTATCAACTCTCTAACTCAACCCAGATCTTTCTAATCTAGAGATGTGCGCGTTCACATAAAGGGGCAGAGTTTGCACCGTATATCCAATCGCAAACACGGACAAAACAAGAGCCGCATATGTCACGGAAGAGGAGCGGACATTCCGGACAATAATCGTACAAACTTTGTCTACTCCTCCTGCGTGAAATATTGTTACACAAACATATCAGGAATACAGACATATGATACAGGCAAAAATCAACGAATTCGCTGCTGCTAAACTGGTAGAAAATAGCAGACGCTTTAAATGCGTAAGATACATGACCTATTGATATCACTGTCCCAGGCACAAGATGTGACCATAATTACACGTGTGCATTCCATAACGTTAAACTTTTGTTGCTGTATTATTTTAGTTGCAACCCTGGCAGTGGCAAACGATCGTGGGAGCAAATAAAAAATAAAAACATAATTCAAAACGGTAAGTAGCAGTAGGCAATACTTACTGGCTTAATTGCCAGTACCTTTTGTAGGATATTGGTATAGCTACAAAGGGGCCATAGAACAATAAAATTGCTTGCAGCCAACAGGAAGAAAAATTAGTCAAAGACAACTGGGGGGGCCCTCCTCCACAGGACTTCACTCTTGCTGAGGAGCTGGCCCTCTCAAGCTATCAGGGTCGCCCCATGATGGAAGGAGTGGAAGGGGGCATTTCTTCAGACACTGGTGGCAGCAGCTCGGAAACCCAGGCATATGTATGTTTCAAGTGATCTATGTGACCATGTTCATTCAACAATTATTTATAAATATTGAAGTGAAATGTAGAATCAGAAAGGGATTTATTCGCCATGAAAGTTTGCACAGACAAGGAATTTGCTTTGGCAGGAAGGTGCATACAATAAACACATAGGAACCTTAAATTTAAATATGTGGACTATACTAAGGGTACATAAACTAGCAATACTGAGTGGAATGTATTGTAGTGACAGGAAATATAGTGGTGTTGCTGCCACCACCCACTGTCGTCCCACTGTGCCATACTGTAATTTAAGTGTCTGTAATGACTTACTAATGGTGGTGGTCTGAACATGAGACACAAGTCCTTAAAGTGCTCATTTCAAATATAAATCAATTGATTAAATTGCTATGGTGTTAAACTCAGCAGGAAGAGGAACTTCTTCCTCCCCCTGAGCATAGGGCCTCCACTTCAAGGCCAAGACAAAGACACAAGGTATAAGCAATGAACCTTGAAACACAGTAGTCAAATGGACACCTTCAACTTTCTCCAAGTGTGCCTTACAAAGGGACAATGTTCTTTATTTGTTTCAGGTTGGAGCAGACAATGTGAGGGCCCTGTATAACAGAACCCTGGAGCTCGATATAGAGTATAAGAAAAAATATATATACTCGATATAGAGTATACAAGGCCGGAGATAGACAAACTGGAATATGAGAAGAGATAGTACATGACTGAATGAATGACACTAAACTTAGTTACACTGACATTATATTCCTGTGTTCCTAGGAAAGGGAGAACACATGAGGATGTATTTGTAAAACTTTTTTCTACGTTTTGGTCTTTTTATACCTTTTTGTGGCTTTTTTGTTGTGTCTTTTGAGTCTTTTGTGGGGGTTTTCAACATTTCTTTCCTTCAATTATCTATTTATTATTTTTGAAAAATGCTATAAAAGAGAATAAAAGTAGTGAAATGATCATTGTACGTATACACATTGTTCTTTTTGGTTTGAAATGTTTTGGTTGAAAGAAACCCAACATTTTGATATGGAAATAATTAGAAAATGGGTCAAAGCAACCCAAGGACAGCAGAAGGGGTTTTAAGGGGAGACACGTACCCCATTGAATAGGAATAACATATCAACATGACACTACATAAAAGTAGGCTACCCTTAGCGAAATAACGCAACGCTGTGCATTGCATATGCAAATTCTAAGCATTGCTAGTCTATGTACTTTTAGTATAGTTAGATCTCATATTATTTTTGGGGGATTCCTATATGTTTAATGTATGCACCTTCCTGCCAAAGCAAATTGCTTGTCTGTGCAAACTTTCATGGCGATTAAAACCCTTTATGATTCTGATGTTTTGGCTGTTCTGAGCGCACCTCTCAATATCCGCGCACCAAGCTCCACATCTTCTATGAACGGTAACGCCATTATCCTCGAAAATGAGTTAGTGGGCGGGGCTTTTATACCGGTTGATCTCTGATCTCCAACTATAACCTGCTCCCGACCAGGTTAGCCGTTCAGCATATGTTACCATGGCGATCTACCCCGATAACAAGTGATCCACCTTCGTAGTACAGAAAACCCTGGGTTGAACCTGAAGTTACCTCGCTAACGCCAAATCTTGCTTCGTAGTACAGGCCCCTGCTTGTCGTCAACAACTGAGTGCAACCCTAACCCTAACCCAACTGAGTAACAATGCTTTGTGCGACGTTCAACAGTGGAACAACAAGCAAAGTGGTAATAGATCTAGGGGCTGTTGCACAAAAGTAGAATAAAGATATCCAGGATAACTGAAAAGGCGTCGCTTGACTTAGTGTGATCAGCTCATCGCGGCTTAATCGGTTGCACGTTTGCCGAGCCAGGATGAGAAGGTAAAGCTATGTCAATTCAGGTGTACATAGTTGGGATAAGTGCAGCTTCACGGATTTCTTAAATAGACCAAGGTATCGATCACAAATTCACTGATGCAGCACATGCGTGCAGCATTCTTCACCCGCTGAGCAACAATTAATAATATGTACGATCAGCAAGACTAATATGTTATAGCCTACAAATACGTAAAATACATGACCAAGACTATGAAATGTGAGGACATATAATAAAAATGTGTGCAAAACAATTAGCAGCTCAGCCCAGTGTGTGTGGGATTGCGCAATCCGAGAGGAGGCACAGCTATATTCGCATCTTTCCCCGTATTTGAACAGGAAAATACTTAAATTCAGCGATAGTGGCTATAAAACCCCTTGGAATCATCCAATAATTATATTTATATCACAGATCAGTGGACACATATTATTATTTTATGTTATTCGTTTTATTACATATGATGACACTGCCTCCCCTGACCGCACGTCACTGCAGGTAGCCTACTCGTCCGAAAAAGCTAACAGGTCAGATTTGTCCCGAAACGCCCTTTCATGTCTAAAAGCACATCTTAGTATCAGTGCTTCTTCATCCAACATGTCGTTTAGAAATGGGAATGCCATGGTGCAAGAAGAAACACAGATACTTTATATATTGCCCTCATCACTGACTTTATTCAACCATTTCTAACCATCTAAACAACTGCAATAGTAGGGTTTAAAATCTAACTCGTGACAGCAATAGTGACAAGTAATGCATGTTAATAAAAATAAATCAGAACACATTCAGAAGACAACGAAATAACTGCTAAATACGTTTATTTCGGAACAGAGCGTCCGCTGATTTAACACATGAGACACCAGAATTAAGCTTAGCCTGACTGTTAGCCTGCTCTGGAGCAGGCTAGCTGCAAAGAATAAATCTCCATGGTTACTTGGCTGGGCTTAATTCAAGCTGCTTTCGTGCAACCAAGTCAAAGCTAAAGTCATCCAGGATAACTTGAATATCCCGGCTTAATCGCTTATCCTGGTTTCGTGCAACAGCCCCCAGAAGACCAAATCCATCTACAATAATATCACAGAAATGCAGGGAGGAAATGAGAAAAGACCCACAAAGAGTATCTCCAGAAGGAAGAAGAGCATTACAAAAAAGAAAGGAAAGTGCAAAGTGGGCTGATGGAGTGTCTCTAGACTGACAAAAAGAGAGAACATTTTGAAAAGAAGACAGAGAGGATAAATAAAAGAAACCAAGAAATATTGCAGGCCTCAAATCATTTTGTTGCTACAAACACACCACTAGTTCACCCAGAAGCCTTACCTCTGAATGAAGGTGTTGACGTATTTGTTGCTCCTCCAGAACCTGCTGTTGTCTCACCTAATGTGATAGCTACTCATAATAGTGTGTGTAAAAAAGTTAAAAAGAGGCAAGCAAAGATGTACAAAGAACTCACAGATGCAAAGTACAAGCTGAATAAAGCATTGGCCTCAGTTGACAAATACAGGAAACGTTGTTTCAGGCTTTCAAAGAAACTGTCCCCAACAGACTCACCCAAAACCAAAGCTCTTCACCAGTCACACATCCCAACAACAAATTAAAAGGGTTTTACTGTTCCATAACGTCATTGTGTCATTGAGTAGCAAGTCACTGACCAACCCCAAAGAGAAGCAGATCCTTTCAAAAGTGATTGCAGGAAAGATTATGAAGAAATATCGGCTTGGAAAATATGTTCGTCAAGAGTTGGGGTTCTCACAAAAGATGAAAGAAAACCAAAAGAGGCCAAGCTCCTTTGAATATCCCAGGAAGCAACAATCAAATGTGATCACCAATGCAGATGAAAAAACATTTACACTTTTTAGGGAAAGGGATGACAATAGCAGACTCACCACAGGGAAGCGGGGCACCAAAACTAGAAAGCAACTGAAAATGCAGAAATAAAGAAATGAGCTGAAATAAAGAAAATCAGTCAGGGTTAGGTTTAGGGTTCGACAAATGGTGGTCACACCAGATACTGACTAGTTTTCAGACCCCCTCGGACTGGTCCGACCATCATTTTCCTCACGCAGTGCAACACTCCTTCGCATATAGTTGATCAGGTTGTTGATTGTGGCCTGTGGAATGTTGAACCCTAACCCTGACTGGTTTTCGGACCCCACTCCTTCGCATAGAGTTGATCAGGTTGTTGATTGTGGCCTGTGGAATGTTGAACCCTAACCCTGACTGGTTTTCGGACCCCTACAATACAGTAATACTGCACATTTTAGATTGCCATTTAATTGAGAAATGGGCTGTTGTTGACCCTACAGAGATAAAGTTATTGGGTAAGATTTGACAAGTTAAACAAGAATTGTTCAGTTTTCAATGTCATCAATGATGGGTGCTGCTTCAGTATCGTGTTCTTCCAACATAGTAAAGGTCGACTGAGCTGTTGTGGACAAGCAGGTCACATGTTTTATTAAACGCAAATTGTTCAGTTTGACATTAGGCTACAATTCAAATAAAATACGTTCTCTTAAGTTCCATTTGTGTTCTTATTTAACAAAATAGTTTCAATTCAAATTAGTTCTTATTTAACAAAAATACTGAAAATCAGTTCTTAAACAGTTAAAGTAAAAAAAGATTATTCAATCTATAAAAGAGATCCACTGGCCACATCTTCATTTTTATCGTCTTCCATGAAGGCAGCTGCTAGAACATTTGAGTTCAATGTGTTCTTTTTCCAATAGTTTTGCAACCAAAACGTATTTTTGTCAGTGGGTCTAGCTCTAGTAATGTACGAAGCACAGAGTCTTTTTAGTATCAATTTAGCTATTCCGCTCTTAAACTTGACCCAAAGCATTGCTTCTATTTGTGTTGTTACGTCTCTTGTCCGACAAAATGCTGTGCATGTTTTGCATCGTGTTATTAAAGTCTCAAAGTTTACACTGAGTATCTGGTGATTTAATGGACACAGGTGTATTGTTGTAACATCGGCTATTACGATTGTTCCTTTTCCGGTTTATATGTGGTCTATTATGGGTGCTGCTTCAGCGTCGTGGTCTTTTAACATCGTGACGGTCGACTGGGCTGTGGTTGACAAGCAGGTCAAGTTGTGGAAATTTCTGACTGATGCGTTAGTGATGGAATACCATTCGTCAGGTGAAAGCCGCTCGTTTCCCCAGACAGTCAGGGACATGCTTCCCGTGCTGTCCGCTATGTAGAAGGATCTCAGGTGCATTCTTTCCTGGTTCCATGTATATGTGTCCTTCTCTTCCCTGATATAACCTAATTTGACTGTCACGTTTACCTGCAATAGTACACAAAATGTAAGTCACTTTCCCCGCAACAGTATGAATATACCACATCCTTTTGTAAATGGCCTAACCATCAGGTTTATACATCTTGACGCAGCACATTGTAAAAAAATGCACAAACTATAGGGTCTATTGGTTTAACCATTTGTGTTGCCAATTGTGTTAATGCATTTGTTCTGTGCAATTGTCAGTTTAGGCCTACTGTTGTGCATCAAGTTCGCAATCGTACAAATAAATTATTGAGCAAACTTACGTGCTGATATTCAATTGGGTCAGTCAGAATACTTTCCAACGTTTTGTCTGCAACGTTCCCATGTTGGCCTACCCTGGCATCAAATGAAAATTCAAAATTCCGCAAACACTGACGATTTGACAATTTCACTGACGATTTGATCAGGATGTCAAATTCTCCCGTTCTTTGACGAGACACTGAAAAGCTGACGTTGCAGAGTTTAACAGGTGTTCCTAAGAATAACAATAAATAAAGTTAGGAGCAAGCCATAACATTTTATTAGGCAAAATGTAATGAACACAACTTGGCCTACTTGTCTTTTTCTGCATTGCGGAAAAAGAGTTGACGGTGGACATAAAAAATCACGAGTCGAGTATTGGTCTTATCCTCTTGAAGGATAGCTGTAGAGAATGTTGTTCCGTCTTTGCCTTTCAACATCTCCGATACCTGATGGACATATCCCTCCACTTCATTTTTAGCCCGCTTCGCCATTAAACTTGCCTATTTAAAAGGATAGGTTAATTAATCTTTGGTAACATGCTATAGGATAAATTTTAGTCTAGCAAAAAAAAGAAATGAGCAATTAAAGAGCTAAAGGTGACGTTGTCATTTTACAACAAGGGGTCTTACAGACGGGGTTAAAGACAACCTGAAAGTCTAGGTACAGATGTACAAATGATCAAATCTGAAAAATTCTCCAGTTCTTTGAAGAGACGCCGAAAAGCTGACATTGCAGAGTTGAACAGGTGTGCTTAAGAATAAAAATAAATAAAGTTAGAAGCAAGCCATTACATTTTATAAAATGTAACTAACACAACTTGTTTCTTTAAATGACATGCCGTCGCGTAAGTAACATAAGGCCATTTAGTTTGTTTAATAAAAAAGCAAGCTATAGACTTGTTTTATAGGAAAGGTAACCTTAAATGACTTATTTTGTTATCTGGCTTAAGCTTTCAAACAAGGTATAGCAAATATGCCCTGCAGTGAAATCGTTAGAACATCTTATGTTTGTGGCTAATGTAACGCCACGCCTACTTATTCACCTTATTCCGGAAGTCGCGATGGGCACGGCCATCCGCGTATTCTCATTTCCTGTTCGTATACTTTCCGCTTTAAAACAGTACTATAAGAGAAGTCTTAAACAAGCTTTGGTACACATGTAAGGCTAATAAAGATGCCCAGCGTCAACTGTGCAGTTAGTGGCTGCCATAACAACTGGAGAAAACGAAATCAGACCCTGTCTTTTGATTGTTTTGACCATGGAAAGAAGAGGTCCGAGTGCATCTAAATGTAATGTAAAGCTTTTGAAACAACGCAGCAATCAAATTAGTTAATAGATGCGTCTTTCTAATTGCCATTAGATACGAGGGAAGATTACTAGTGCATTACTAGTGCACTCATGTAAGTTTTAACACGTTGAATAAAGCTTCTACCAAAGACCCTCGATGAAAAGGTTGTTACTATTTATAATTACAGCATCATTTTTGTAATTTGTCACTCATACATTTGCAGTTTATGGCTAATAGCAAGCTTAAGCTTTCAAACAAGGTATAGCAAATATGCCCTGCAGTGAAATCGTTAGAACATCTTATGTTTGTGGCTAATGTAACGCCTACTTATAGCAGCAAAGCAGAGCAGCGATCTGACCGGCAAACGAATTATATAAACACTTAAAAGTAGTTTTCAAGCCATCCAGTGAAAGGGTGTATTGGTGACTTGTTGTAGCACACGAACATAGCACAACTGGCACAAATCCACCAACCTTATATCATGTTTTAGCAGCGGGACTTTTCGGCAGTTCTCCATTGAATTGAATGATATCCCCGGCAAACAGGAAGTTCGAATACAACGGAACTAAAATAGGTGGGCGGGGCGGAATAAGGTGAATATTAAACAAACATTTTACATAATTAACTTGATCTTTCAGGGGGTGGGCGGAGGGGGGCCGTTTCCCTTAACATTATATTAGGGGGGCGCCCCTAATTTAAAGAAATCTGGTGCGATTTCTGATGTGTTTTCTGTCTGTATTATAGATGCCACGTCCCAGCAGACGGTCAAAGGCAGCCAAGCAAAGGCTTGCCTCCAGAGGCCAAACAGATACCAAATGCTGACAAACCAACTTTACCAAGCCTACCAAAATTGCCAAATTATTTCCAAACTTGTGAAAACTCTCCATACTCACTATCAACTACAGTGAAAAACTCTCCATCAAAGTCACTGTCAACTACTGTGAAAAAACAACCTGTTACAAGTGATGATTGTTTGTCTTTGACTAAACCCGTAGATTTTCCAGAGAGATCTGTTCTGATGGGATCCTTTCATCAAGGTCATCCAAAGTTTGGAGATTCACAAAACAAGCAGTGTGGTGCCATCAGTCTGACTGCAGTTAAGATTGTCTGTGGCCTTGGAGGATCTGGACCTGAGCGTGCTGCTAGGCACAACATTTTGGCGTAGTCGGCAGGGTCCTCCTTAAGCACAGACAATATGGAGGACGAGGCCGGGCAGGGGGAGGTGGCCGGTGCTGGGACTTGTAATGTGGTGATGCCTTGGTTTCTGGGTGGGCCTTGGGTACCTAAGTTTGGGGACGAGGAGAGACAGGCAGGGTTTGCTGATTGGCGCATCCAAATTGAAACCTTTCTACGTGGGAGGCAAGGCGAGAGATCCTGTGAGGCTATGGAGGATCTGCGGGCGTGCTTGGACTGCACTGACTGGGATATGTTCATGACTGCCTCCAATAGTCTGGATGAGCTCACAGAGGCTGTGACATCATACATCAGCTTCTGTGAGGACTGCTGTATACCAACACGCACCAGGGTGAGCTACAACAACGACAAACCCTGGTTCACAGCTAAACTCTGAAGAAGGCTGAGGCTGGACAAAGAGGACGCTTTTAGGAGTGGGGACAAGGACAGGTTCAAGGAGTCGAAGAACAGGTTTAGCAAGGCTGTGAGGGAGGCTAAGGGCCAATCCCAATACATCCCCTTACCCCTGCGCGTTTGCGCGAGACCTAGTGGTGTCCCAATACTCTTTTTGAGCTAGGGGTATACACCCCTTGAAACCAAGTGAGATCGAGACCTTACTTGAAACCAAGGGGTATGCGAATACTGCGCGACCGGCAACAATGGCGGCCAGATCAGATCGGAGAGTCCGATAAATGATATATTTGCGGCTTAATTAATTGATAACAAAATTATTAAAGTCTTGTTTTGTGCTATACACAGTCCAGCACATATATATTTGCAACCATTTTCCTAATTGAAACGTTTCTAAAAATCGCTAGTTTGCTACGATGATGTTACAGTGTTAATTTGCACAACAGTTCCGCATTTCTCTTACTAGCATGTCTACAGTTTTAAGTAAACTCCATTAGCAGCGAATTTCGTTTGAAATCAGTGCATAATAGTACTTGCTTTGGAGATATCGATACGTGCTAGATGATGTACACGTAACCAAGTGTCGTCCCAATTCCTAGGGCTATGTAGCCCTTACCCTTCGGTTTCGAGGGCCAAGGGGGAGGGGGAAGGGGTAAGGGGATGTATTGGGATTGGCCCTAAACGACTGTACTCAGATAGGCTGAAGCGTCAGTTCTTTGCTAACGACTCTGCTTCTGTCTGGAGAGGGCTCAGGCAGATCACCAACTACAAGCCCAGAGCCCCCCACTCCACTAACGACTCACGCCTGGCCAACGACCTGAACGAGTTCTACTGTCGCTTTGAAAGACAATTGGAATCCCCTGAACTATCCCTTCCCTCCCCCCCCCTTCCCACCAACTCTGTGACGTCACTCTCCATTCAGGAAGGTGAAGTAAACAGACTTTTCAAGAGGCAGAACCCACGCAAAGCAGCTGGGCCGGACGCTGTCTCCCCTGCCACCCTTAAGAACTGTGCTGACCAGCTGTCTCCGGTGTTCACCTACATCTTTAACACCTCCCTGGAGACATGCCATGTGCCAGCCTGTCTCAAGGCCTCCACCATCATCCCTGTGCCCAAAAAGCCCAGGCCAACTGGACATAATGACTACAGACCTGTCGCCCTGACCTCTGTGGTAATGAAGTCTTTTGAGCGCCTAGTGCTGGCACACCTCAAATCAATCACAGACCCCCTTCTGGACCCCATGCAGTTTGCCTACAGAGCCAACAGGTCTGTGGACGATGCAGTTAACATGGCCCTCCACTTCACCCTACAGCACCTGGACTCCCCAGCATCCTACGCCAGGATCCTGTTTGTGGACTTCAGCTCTGCCTTCAATACCATCATCCCCGCCCTGCTTCAGGACAAGCTCTCCCAGCTGAACGTGCCTGATTCCACCTGCTGGTGGATCACAGACTTCCTGTCTGACAGAAAGCAGTGCGTTAAGCTGGGAACACAAGTCTCTGACTCCCGGTCCATCAGCACCGGATCTCCTCAGGGCTGCGTCCTTTCTCCTCTGCTCTTCTCCCTGTACACGAACAGTTGCACCTCCAGTCATCCATCCGTCAAACTCCTGAAGTTTGCGGACGACAACACCCTTATTGGGCTCATCTCTGGTGGAGACGAGTCTGATTATAGGTGGGAAGCGGCCAACCTGGTGACCTGGTGCAGCCAGAACAACCTAGAGCTCAATGCTCTTAAGACAGTGGAGATGGTTGTGGACTTCAGGAAGAATACAGCCTGTTAGGCACCTGGGATCGCCTCCTCCTGGTGAGACTCTGCTCTGAGATCAATGGTAAAAGAGCTGTCACTTGATTCATTGCAGCATACAGTAATTCCTGAGGTTAGCTGTCCTGTACTACGATAGTGTCTACTTTCACTAGGTGCATTAGTCTGGAGTATAGGGACTACTACTATGAATATTATTAGCAGCAGTAGGCTACACATAGTACCACGGACACCACAGTATTGCAGACAAGGACCTGGATTCCACATTTTAATTCTACCTTTCCCTGTTCACTGTCTCCTGTCCTGTTAGCCTATTTTAGTTCACACCCTAAGTCTCTGTTGGCCGTTGGTGTCTTCACTGAGGTTGAGACGGGCCTTTCGTTAAAGAAAAACTCCCCTTTGTAGTCAGCCTTGTGCCTCAAGACGGTGGTGAGTAACTAATCTGTCCCTGCATCAATCTCCCTCACTTTCTTACAATGTGACAAATGTATTCAAGATGTCCTCTCTGCTATTTTGACTGCAGTGGGTGTGGTGAGCAGTACCTGATACGGTCCCTCCCACCTGGGGCTTGACCAGCTCTTTCTCTTAATGACCTTAATCAGCACCCAGTCTCCTAGTTTGACTCCTCCAGAAGTTTGATCCACTGCATCACCTGGAATAAAATTAGCACAAGCAACTTCTTTGCCCATTAGCATTTTCATCATGTATTCTGCCAATGTTTGATCTGCCTCCTCATCATTCCTTATAAATGGCTTAAGTTGTGGAATTATATATGGTCTTCCATAACGCATTTCAAATGGTGTTAGTCCTGCTGATGTTTTAGTAATGTGCATATTCAACACAACCAATGGTAAACAGTAAATCCAATTCTTCCCTGTCTCCTCCATGGTCTTCCGTAATTTACTTTTCAAAATACCATTATGTCTTTCCACTAGACCTGCTGATTGTGGATGATAAGCACAATGATTTTTTAAGTTAATGCTTAAATGTTGTGCTATCATTGTGATGGTATTGTTAACAAAATGACTTCCATTGTCACTATATATTCTTTCCGGTATCCCAAACCTTGGAATAATATCCTTTACTAATGCTTTTGCCACTGTTAAAGCATCCGGTGTCGAGCTCGGGAATACTTCAATCCATTTCAGAATCAGAATCAGAAAGGGATTTATTGGCCATGAAAGTTTGCACAGTCAAGGAATTTGCTTTGGCAGGAAGGTGCATACAATAAACATATAGTATCCTTAAATTTAAATATGTGGACTGTCTATACTAAATATCTATACTATATAACTATACTATCTATACTAAAGTGGAATTATATTTAAAATAAAATATACAATAAAATATAAGTTGCCTAATTTACAATATAAAAATACAAAAAATACAAATATGACAAAAAATACAAATGTACAAGATGCAGTAATGTAGTGCAGAATATTAGAGTCATTAAAGTAAAGTCAATAAGTCAGTGTGAACCCTTGGCCTTGTTGAAGAGGCCAACAGCAGAAGGGAAGAAACTGTTTTTGTGTCGAGAGGTGTTGGTCCTGATGGACCGCAGCCTTCTGCCGGAGGGGAGTGACTGAAACAGGGAGTGTCCAGGGTGGGAGGAGTCGGCCACAATCTTCCTCGCTCGCCTGAGGGTCCTCGAGGTGTTTAGGTCCTCGAGGGTAGGCAGATTGCAGCCAATCACCTTCTCCGCAGTGCGGATGATACGCTGCAGTCTGCTCTTGTCCTTGGCAGTGGCAGCAGCGTACCAGATGGTGATGGAGGAGGTGAGGATGGACTCAATGATGGCTGTGTAGAAGTGCACCATCATTGTCTTTGGCAGGTTGAATTTCTTCAGCTGCCGCAGAAAGTACATCCTCTGTTGTGCTTTCTTTGTGAGGGAGCTGATGTTCAGTTCCCACTTGAGGTCCTGGGAGAGGATAGTGCCCAGGAAGCGGAAGGACTCCACAGTGTTGACTGGGGAGTCACCCAGGGTGATGGGGGTGAGTGGGGCTGTATTCTTCCTGAAGTCCACAACCATCTCCATTTAGTAAACATGTCAATAATAACTAAACAATATTTCCTTCCTTCACACTTATTTAGTTCAATAAAGTCCATGCATATGTATTGAAATGGATATTGAGGTTTTGGAAACTGTCCTCGCTTCGGTCTCTCATTCCCTTGAGTGTTGTGTCTTGCACAGATAGGACAGGCTAAACAAATGTTTTTAGAGTAGTTTATGAACCCATAGGCTGTAAACACTTTCGTTATCAGTCCTACCATCCCCCCTGTTGAGACATGATTCAATCCATGGCTCAATACAGCCGCATAACGAAACCGATTCTTTGGCAATATAAACTTGCCATCTTGTCATTTGTATAATCTGTTGATAACGGTTGCCCCGTTTGTCAACCATCTAGTCTTCTCAGATTTAGGGGACACATCCTGCATATCTCTCAACACTGTCTCATCTACATAGCTCGGCATATCTGATAGTGTTAACATGTCCTGTATAGCTGCTTCCTTTGCAGCAACATCAGCTTTAGCATTGCCTATTGAAATTGGGTCTGTTTTTCCAGTGTGAGCCGCACATTTGCATATGGCTACTTTCAGAGGTAGCTGGATGGCGTTAAGTAATTCAAGTATTAAATCTTTATGGTTTATGTCTTTTCCTGTAGACGTAACCATACCTCTATTTTTCCATTGTTGTGCAAACACATGCACAGTTGAGAAGGCGTACTGGTTATCTGTATAAATTGTCACAACTTTTCCTTTTGCAAGTTTGCATGCTTCTGTGAGGGCGATTAATTCAGCGGCTTGAGTTGAGTAATTTCTAGGAAGTGGTTTATCTTGTAAAACTTGGGTTTGAGTAACTACAGCATACCCAGTAGCATTTGTTCCATCAGGATTCTTCCTACTTGACCCATCAACATACATTGTGATTTCATCATCATAGGGCGTGTCTTTCAAGTCAGCTCTTGGCAGAACCTTCTCAGAGATATCTGCGAGGCAATCATGCGAGTCTCCATCTGTGGCCACGGGCACTAAAGTAGAAGGATTAAGTGTATTACATCTCTCAATTGTCAAATGTGGCTGAGACAATAATACCGTCATACAAGATAAATGTCTAGATGGCAACAGATAGGAAATCTTGTTCTGCAATAGGATCACTGACACAGCATGGGGCACTCTTAAAGTGAGTGGATGAAACAGTATTAAGGCTGCAGTACTTTGAACCGCCATAGAGGCCGCCACAACTGCTTGTACACACGGGGGCAACGCTCTTGCTACATAATCCAATTTCGTAGAATAGTAGGCCAATGGTCTCTCCTTTGTCCCATGTGTTTGAGTCAAGACAGAAGTCATGTATCCGTCCTTACAATCAACAGTTTGGGTAAATGGTTTTGTATAGTCTGGCAGCTTTCCTTCACCCCAGGTGTGTAATCTTCGTGAGGCGCCGGTGAGACGGCAGCCTGTTGCGTGCAGCTTTGTGTAGTGTGTATGTTCAATGTTGATTTAGTATTTTTCTAGACTTCTTATAAGTGTGTTAGCTACAACCTTTGCGTGTTGTTAAGTTCTTAACCAAGACTTAACCATACTATCTGGAACGGGAGTGGAAATATGTGCCTAATATCGGCCAGACGGACGGAGCAAGCTGCCGTGGTATACACCCGTCAGGAACTGATAAGCCTAGTACATGGCTCAATATTCGGGATTCGACATGACATACCGAAGGAACTCTTACAGAGGAGACATCGGGGAACCCGTGCAGGGGTGAGGAGAAACAAGAGGAGGTTGGCGACAACATGGAGAGATACTTTTAAACCAGCCCTACCATCTATCACAATGGGAAATGTTTGCTGCCTAACGAACAAATTCGAAGAATTGGAAAGCCTGGTCAGGTACCAGAATTTGTACCGGGAGAGCAGCATTGTATCCCTGACAGAGACATGGCTGACGGAAAACACGCCTGACTCACTGATAAGTTTCACCGGCTTCAGGACAATACGAGCGGACAGGGACACCGGAGCGAGCGGTAAGCAGAAAGGAGGGGGACTTTTACTGCTCGTCAACAACAAATGGTGTAACCCTAATCATGCTACTATCAAAGAACAGGTATGCAACAAGGACATTGAACTTTTAGCTGTTAGTTTAAGGCCATACTACCTACCCAGAGAGTTCACTGTGGTGATAGCCATTGTTGTTTACATTCCCCCATCTGCCAAGGCGGAAGTCGCGTGTGACGTGCTTCACACCACTATCGCGAGACTTCAGTCCAAGTTCCCAGAGGCGTTCATCGTTGTGTCTGGAGATTTCAACCATGTCTGTCTCTCTAAGACTTTGCCCACTTTTAAACAGTTTATTGACTGTGCAACTAGAGGTGTTAAAACACTGGATCTCTTGTATGCAAATGTAAAAAATGCATACAAATGTACAGCACTGCCCCCTCTTGGTCGATCAGACCACAACATGCTACATCTCTCTCCCTCCTACACCCCAGCTGCAAAGAGGCTGCCTGTCACCACCAGAACATCACGAGCCTGGCATCCTGAGGCTGATGAAGCCCTGAGGTGCTGCTTTGAGACAACAGATTGGGATGTGTTCTGTGAGGAGTATGGGGAAGACATCGATGGCCTAACAGAATGCATTACCCATTACATCAATTTCTGTTATGATGACATCATGCCATCCAGGGTAATTCGTTGCTTCCCTAACAACAAACCATGGATAACCAGCAGCCTGAAGGCCTTACTAAATGAGAAGAAAAAGGCTTTCAGGGAGGGCGACAGGAATAAAATCAAAGAAATTCAAAAGGAACTGAAGGTGAGGATTAAGGAGGGGAAAGAAGCATATCGGCTCAAACTGGAACAACAGCTGCTGCAGGATGGAGTGAAGCAGGTATGGGCTGGAATGCGGAAGATCACGGGCATGAAGCAGAAGGGCAGCACACTGCCTGATGGTGAACTGAGTCTGGCTGATGATCTGAACAGATTTTTCAACAGATTTGACTGCCCTACACCACCCCAGCCGCCCCTACCTGGTCTGCTGACCAATGCTGCTTCCTCTCCACCTCCCCTCCCTCTCTCCAACACTCCTGAGATGTCACCTGCACAGAGTCCCCTTTTCTCACCTCCTACTCCACCAGCAACCCCACCTGTGACTCTCCATACTGCCCAGGTTAAAATGATGCTGGACAGGCTGAAGCCGGGGAAAGCAGTTGGGCCTGATGACATCAGCCCAAGGCTACTGAAGACTTGCTCCTCAGAGCTGTGTGGTATTCTGACACACCTGTTCAACCTGAGCTTGCGCCTACAGAAGGTCCCAAGGCTGTGGAAAACATCTTGCCTGGTACCTGTCCCAAAGAAGACCCATCCCACGCACCACAATGACTACAGGCCAGTAGCGCTCACTTCACACATCATGAAGACATTTGAGAGACTTGTCCTCTCCTACATCAGGACTAGTGTGTCAACTCTAATGGACCCTTTACAGTTTGCATATCAGCCTAACATCGGTGTTGATGATGCCCTCATTTACATGCTGCAGAGGGCATACACACATCTGGACACCCCTGATGCATCTGTTAGGATAACATTCTTTGACTTTTCATCTGCCTTCAATACCATCCAGCCACGTCTGCTAGGGGAGAAGATGGAGATGATGAAGGTGGATCCATTACTGGTACTGTGGTGTTTGGACTACCTTCATCTCAGACCACAGTACACAGTAAAATTGGCAGTGTTGATCCAACACTTTAAGAGTCAATTTCAACTCTCTTCCAGATAACATACGCTCCCGACCTACAGAGAGTAAAAAATACTCTTACCGTAGTGTTACATTTTTAGAGTTAATCCAACTCTGATAAGAGTTAATATTAGTGACATATAACACTGACAAGTGTTACTGAAGTTTAACACTATGACGAAAAATAACACTGATAGTGTTATTAACATTTAACACTAGGTTTTTTTAAGTGTTAATCAGAATTAACTCTTATTAATTTACTCTTTATGAGTGTTAGACCTACCTGACACTTAGAGATTACGCCCTACAGTGTTGATTTTTAATTGACTCCTACTAGTGTTAAAACATATACTTGCATATTTACTCCCTGTTAGTGTTATTCTTATGCAACACTTATTGTTCTACCTTAACATGTCCAGTTTACACTTAAGTTAAGGAAAAATAAGTGTCTGCAGGAGAAAAGCAAAACCCAACAATATATACATGTCTTAGTACAAATTTATTGAAAAAATAAAGTTTAACAGACACTTTCAGGTAAAAAACAAATACATTGTTTTTAAGAGACGTCCTCCCTCCTACATACTCAACATGTATATAATACAAACAGTATGCGAGGTTCGTCGGACCGTTTACACTGAAGTACACAGAAACAGAATTTAAAAAAAAACATTTTCTTTTGAAAAGACACAATGCATTGTGGGGCGGTTGAGTTCTTACGTATCCATTTTTGGAATATGGATCCATCAGGTACGGGAACATGGAAACTATGCCTTTGGCATACATCTCTCTGACATGGCGTGGCGGTGCCATCCTGCAGAGGGTAAAACAACACAACAAACAAGTTTAACATTGAAGATTTAAAGTTTAAAAACTAAGTCTCTAAATAAACACAAAACTAACTGATGAAGGCAGTGAAGTGTGAATGAACAGCCAAAACTGATTTTTACAAACATCCAGTCCAGTACAGTTTTTCTTACCCATGAGCTTCAGTCATGTTGGCAGCAAGGATGTTCACCATCTGTCACCGTGAAGAGTCAGTCAGACTTTTTGTCCTGTTGTATTCTTTCACAATACGGTCTCCACCTGCTGTCTTAGCCAGAGCTGATTCAACCAACTGTGAAACAATACAGGAAATACAATAAAAAGTGAGCAATCCCCAAAGGAAACTGCCACATGAAACATTATACACGTCAACATACGCGTTTGGCATCTTGGTCCTGTTTCTGCCGTTTTGCTGACGGACTTGAATCCTCCTCCAGAATGATGGTGTCATCAGAGGTGCAAGATACAAGTTCTAGGATGACTGAATCTTCAGGGTTGTAGTTAGAAAGTTCCAGTGCTGCATCAGACAGTGGACTGCCTGTTGCTCCCTCGAATGCTACATGTATAGGAGAGGGATGAGAGAGAAACAAACACCTCCCATTTGTCAGTTTTCCACAACCTACATTTTTAACTGAGTCTAGCTCAGAGAATAGTCAGAAAGAAAAAAAGTCATGACACTAACTTACTGTGTTTGAATCTGATTGTAAATACACCAGCGTTTGGCTGCTGTGCAACATCTTCAAAGACGTCTGCGTCCACCTCCGTTCCCGTCTCATCATACACTGTGACGCCTTCAGAAGGTGGCGGGATCGAGAACTTCGTGAAAGCTTTTTTGAAAAATACACAAACAGAGGTTTTAAACCCTAAAACATGGTCACTGTGTAGGGCACCTAATGTCATCATCAATATTATTTACATACAATTTTAAACTTAATACAAACTCCACTAAGCTGACCACCATTGGTTGCTGTCACCCTATAAAAAAAATTACAAAAGAGCTAGCTTGCCAGATAGCAAGACTAATATTTTCAATCATTAGAATATTTATGGCATGAAATGACAATATCCACTTTGCTTTTGTTTTTACAATATAGTATGACTTACCAGCATTCAAGAATTCTTCAAAGTTCGGCTCTGTGATCCTGACATATCTTTGTTCCGTATTTATTTTAGTTTTTATCAACATGATGGCACCTGTAAAATCAGAGATTAAACAATGTTATCATCTACAGCACAGCACTATTGATCAATTTAAAGCCCTTTCACAAAAGCAGATATTCCTCCGTACCCCCCACCCCCAAGACATTTTTGAGCATTTAACACTTAATTTCCTGCATTCTGGAACATTTTCATTCACCAAAGTGTGCCTTTTCTGCATTAATTTTTATCTAAAGTAAAAGACAGTGAACATTCATGTTCATGCTTACACAAATATAATTGAACAAAATGTGTTTGCTTTCAAATATCTCCTGTATTGTAAACATTTGGTTTAAACTGTAAATAAGGTAATCATTCTATGTATATTATTGAGGGTTTAGTGGCTAGTAATATTTTACTAGCATGCATTAGGCTTTATTCAAAGAAGATACAAATTAAAGGAACACCTGTCACTACTAAAATAAAACATGTGACAGTGTTAGACTGCATGCTTGTCCCTCCTCTTAGGCTACCTTGATTTGTGTTGTGAAAAGTGCCATACATGTACAATGAATGCTACAGTTCATTACAGAGAAGAATAAAACAACAGATGAGCCATATGTTACTTTGCAACGTGATATACAAACAAAATTACCATAAACAATGAACTAAACGATCCACAGTTATTTTGAATTTAGCCTGCTCAAGTGTAATTGATACGATATGCTCGCCTTAACGTAATGCATGCCCGCTCACCGGCCGGCGGGGACACAATTCTTATCAACGGTAATTGGCGCGGTACCAGTACATCTCTGAGGAGCAGAGATGTACTGGTACCCGCTTCCACTGCACAGTGCACACCCAAGCATAACTCCTAGTTAACACGCATGCAGAAAGAAGATGTCACGGAACTCATGTCCGTTAGCTTTCCAACGTAAGAATGTCAAAATAAGTCCCGCAAAACAATTTTTATTTTGGGATAAAATAAGAAATAATATTTTCCCCGGAAAAATATCCATGCTGTGCCTACAATAAGCTCATTCAGCCAACTCCCTCACCAGTATTTCTGGTAATGAAATCAGACTAAAACGTTTTAGTAAAAAGAATAAAACACCAACACTTTGTATTGCCAAGAGAGTTGGACGCTAACTTAAATGTGCCTGCCTCATTAGTTATTAGCCTCATGAGGCAGACACGAATGTCTATGGTTGAAGCTAGCTTTGGCCTTGGCCGTTAGCCCTTTGTAATTCGGTATTTGAAGACATACAAACAGCTCATTATGCAGCTGTAACACCTTGTAAAATTAGGCTTAAACTGCAATGCCAACAATTCGGTTTAATAACCGATAAAAGTAAGTTTAATTTACCAAGACTTATCATTGATGAATGCCAGCTAGCTAGCTTAAAGTGGTTGCTAATTATTAGCCTCACGAGGCAGGCACATTTAAGCTAGCTTTGGCCTTGGCCGTTAGCCCTTTGTAATTCGGTATTTGAAGACATACAAACAGCTCATACACCACCTTCTTGTAAAATTATGGTTCGACTGCAACCAAAAAAATGGTTTAATAACTGATAAAGTAACTTAAACTTACCGAGACTTATCCTTGGTGACGACCACGGTAAAATGGCGATGTGAACGTGGTGGTCCTGAGTTTGGAAGAATGAGATGGGGGCGGAGCTTTCCAGAAAAGGCTTCAGAGTTGTTTCTAAGGAACACCTGCCTTCAACCAGTTGTCAGTCACTACTCTTGCTTTTGTTAAAATAACTCTGATAGAGTACATGTGCCTTAACACTGTACATTTTACACTGTAAATTTTAACTCTGAAATTTAACATTCACACTGGCTGATATCTTACTCTTGGTTTGTTGAAATTACTCTCACTGTTGTTGTAATAACTCTGAAGGAGTCCATATTTTTTGACAATGCCTTTTTAACTCTTGGGAATTTACTGTGTATGTTCGCCTACAGGACAATACCTCATGCACCATCCTCAGCAGCACAGGGGCTCCACAAGGAACTGTGCTGGCTCCATTCCTGTTCACCATCTACACAGCGGATCACAAACATAACACCAACAGCTGCTTTGTGCAAAAATACTCAGACGACACAGCTGTTGTTGGTCTCATCACAGGGGGAAATGAGGAGGAGTACAGAGACACCATAGAGAACTTTGTGGAGTGGAGTAAATACAATAATCTCCATCTCAACACCTCAAAAACAAAGGAGATAGTTGTGGATTTCAGGAGGGGGAGGAGGACTCAACCAACACCAGTCAGCATCGGGGGCACTGTGGTGGAGATGGTTGCCAACCACAGGTACCTCGGTGTGCAGCTCGACAGTGAGCTGGACTGGAAAAGCCACATGGAGGCAGTGTACAAGAAGGGACAAAGTCGACTCTACTTCTTGAGGAGACTAAGGTCATTCAATATCTGCCAACCCCTATTGTGCACTGTCTACCACTCAGTGGTGGCCAGTGCTCTGTTTTTTGCTGTGGCTTGCTGGGGAGAAGGTGCTCGCAAAGCGGACAAAAACAGGCTGGACAAGCTGATTAGGAAGGCCAGCTCAGTGGTCGGGGCTGAGCAGCTCAAAGTCCAGCAGGTGGCAGAGGCCAGAATCCTTAACAAACTGGCTTCAATAATGACCAACCCCACTCACCCACTCCACGCCCTGAAGGTCATCAAGAGCAGTACCTTCAGTCAGAGACTAAAACAGAGCGATACAGGAAGTCCTGCATACCAGCTGCCATTCGATTTTATAATGCACAAATATAACTTTGCACTTTTTAGTATTTATTATTGTATTTATTGTATCTTTTAAGTATTTTATCTATGAGGGAATGTGTGTTGTTATGTCTGTCCAGACGCTGTTTATGTGACACTGTAATTTCCTGCAAAGGATCATTAAAGCATTTCAATTCAATTCAGCCCCAATACAGCTGAGCCCACTAAAACCTGTTTTATCTCCACAAAAGCGTTATCCGCTTCTGGTGTCCATTTTAAAAGGTCCGACGCTGCCATCGGTGACTCATAAATCAGCGCAGTTAAAGGGGCGGTAATAGCTGCATAATTCGAGATTCAACTTCTACAGAAATTAGTTACCCCTAAAAACGACATCATTTGTTTCTTTGTTCGTGGTTTCGGTGCTTGTAAAATAGCTGTTTTTCAATTTTCATCCAAACATTTTCCCTCCGGAGTAAGATTGTAACCAAGGTACTTAACAGTTTTTTGCCACAATTGTAATTTGTCCTTGCTTGCACGGTGTCCTTGTTCTGCTAAGAACTTCAACAATGCAAGTGTGTCCTTCTTACAATTCTCCTCTGAATCTGACGCTACTAGAATGTCATCTACATAAAGAAGTATCTGACTATCATTTGGTGGTGTAAATTTGGCCAAGTTAGCAGACATAGCTTGAGAGAAGATGGTGGGAGATTCACAATAACCCTGTGGAATTCGTGTATAGGTATAGCGTTTCTGTTTATAAGTAAACACAAACCAAAATTGACTATTAGGGTGCACTGGTATTGAGAAGAATGCATTGCTAATGTCAACCACAGAAAATACTTTAGTTGCCGGTCTCAAATCGTTTAATAGAGTGTGTGGGTCTAGTACTGTGGGGGCCCTAGGTATCACTGCTTTGTTGACAGCTTGTAAATCTTGTACCATCCTCCACCCGGAAGAGGGAGGTGACTTCTTAACAGGAAAGAGCGGGGTATTGCATGGTGAATCTAAACAAGGAATTATGACACCCGCTTTTAAAAGATCGGTTATAATTGGATCTATGCCTTCCTCAGCTTCTGGTTTCAATGGGTATTGTCTCTGATGTGGTCTAAAGGTGGATTTTGCTGTTATCTCGATTGGCTGAATACCCTTTATTAGCCCCACATCTGCTTTCCCTTTAGACCAGAGACATTCTGGAACTTCCCTTAATGTCTCCTCTTGCTCCTCCGTTAAAATAAACATATGTCAATCGTGTCTAGGTTTGTCCTTGCCATCTAAATGTGTTGCAACTTTCCCATGGGTTGTCCAGTTCAGAGTTCTCGAGAAAATATCTTGATCAGGGCTGTAACTGTCTCCATTCCCTTGCGACTGCCAGTCCGTTGCTGCTCTCCCCCTCAAAACTAATTTGCTTAAGTCCTGCCAAATAGTTTGCCTGTTCCTTGAAATCGACACATGCGGTGTTCCTCCGGCACGGAACAGTTTCCGTGCATCAGAAGGCAACACACACTGGGCTGCGGAATTTCCATTGTGGTCCCAGTAAAGAGTGGTAATATGTACCTGAGACTGTGATAATTTGGATAGTTGTTCCTCATAACGTGATTCGGATCCTTTAGACATCCTGTAAAATAATGTACTATGTAACTCATCCGAGTTCATTATCTTGGTACCAGGCGGCACTCTCTTTCTGACTGTTTTGATGAGAGATGACGTCACACTCCCAGGACCCGTATTCACTAAATCCAGACTATACCAGTAATGAGGAACATCTTCTCCCTCAATCACACAACTGTCATGTATTCTTAATGCTTTGACCCCTCTTTGGGTCGGCACCACTGCAATGCTCAATGCTTGCATCATATCTCTCCCTAAAAAATCACATGGGCAGGCACTAGACAGCACAAATTGGCATTTCACACTTTTTCCTTTCTCTGGGTCTTCTAGCCATGTTAATTTAGATAAGACCTCTTTGTTTATCAGCCCGTTAGCTGACCGCACATAAACATGGGAATTAGTTTTTCAAAACTCCAGGGACTTCACTTGGGTGAAGTAAAGTTCTAGCGGCTCCAGAATCACACAAAAACTTCACCTCTGTACCTTTGACAAGTAGCACAATTTCTGGACTCTCTTCCTTTCGTAACATCATATTTACATGTTCAATATTTAAAACCATCTCTTCTCTTTCCTCAACGCTGTCTTCCCAAGTAAATTGTTCACTTTCTAGTCATGCTTGATCATCTCCTCTTGGTGAGAAGTTCTGTTTTTCTAAATTAGTTCTAGTACATTCTATAGCAAAATGTCCCATTTGACCACATTTCCAGCATTCCACCTCTCGTCTATGCACATTTCTTCTTCCCCTGCCTCTTCCTCGGCCTCTACCTCGGCCCCTGTCTCCTCCTCTTGTATTACTGTCAAATACAAACATGCCTGTCCCGTCTTCATCTAAAGAAAACACTGCTGTTCTGGCTTTTTCCTTTTTCTTTTGTTTAAAAAGTTTTTCAGCGTGACGTGCATATTCCTGGGTTGCATTTAAACGAGAAGTGCGGTGATCTATCATATGCTTAGTAACGAACTCTGAGATTTGAGGCAGACATCCTTTTAGGAACGCATTCTTTAACTGCTGTTCATAAGGCGAGTCATTTTGCATATTTTGAGGGGGTGGTACACCACTATGATTATCAAAGACCTCTTTTAGTCGGTGATAGTAATGATCTACATCCTCGTCGTCTTTCTGAACACACCTATTAACTTCAGTCCAATCGGGCCTCGCCCGATAACGTCCTTGTATTCGGCCTAA
Source organism: Mallotus villosus (assembly GCA_903064625.1). Lineage (NCBI taxonomy): Eukaryota > Metazoa > Chordata > Actinopteri > Osmeriformes > Salangidae > Mallotus > Mallotus villosus. The sequence continues at coordinate 93,793 of CAEFZP010002326.1, read as the reverse complement.
GAGCGCTTGAATTCGGACGATTAAATCTGCGTTCGCTGGGGCAAGAACCTGTCCATCATCAGCAGTGCCCCTCCAATCTCCACAAATCATACACCAATCGGGTCCAAGTATCTGTCTAACTGCTCTCTCTACTTCCAGTCCATTAAGTCGATAGCTGTCAATTAAGCCGTTCACCCCGGCTACAAAGTCTAGTACTTTAACTCTTGGATGCGGAATTCCTTCTACCGCTCTCCATACCTATGTTTTGGACCACTTCTAGTCTGAATGGTACCCGTCACAAGACGTAGAGGCGAGGCTTGCATTAACATACGTCTGAAAGGATTAGTATGTCGCAAGGTCGGGTATAACTCATTAGGTGGTGCAGTTGGGACTTTCTCTGCCGTCCCTTGGTCATACGCCGGCGGGGCTGGTAATAGTTGCGGAGGCATTTCAAGTTCTGCTCCGAGCCCATTTGCATCTTGTCTAGATCTCACTGCATAAATATCCTCAGAATCTTCTAAGGCCAGTGTATTTATTTCCTTCTTTGGCTTTCTGCGATGTGCTTCCTGTAACCAACACCTCGCACGATAAGCCATGTTTTTTATCTGTTTTCTGATTTCCTCCTCCTTTTACTCGAATATCTCTAACTAATGCCGAACAGCTGTCTACACTCAATTTACCATTAAATCCGAATTTGGTTCTCCATATTTTCAGATATTTCACATTTTCCTGTCCTTGAAATTGCACAAATATAGCATCAGTGGTCTCCATATACTCAGGCCTACATGTAAAATAATTACCCATGGTTAAATTCACAATATCCGCGGTTTACACAATTATACACTTATTCCTCATAGACCAGTACTATTTTATCTTCAAAATAAAAATTAGACTCCAAAGTCTACATATGCACCTAATATCACTCGTCAGAAAATGAAAATGTATCAGCATCCTGGTTGAATTTCCAACAAATCCATTTGAATAGGTAAATATTATCACCACCAAACCCAACACATTCAACGATCAATTTCAGCAGCAATAAACACGCATATGAAGCACCTTTGCCCTTTAACAACATGCATGTAATAAAAAAAATCGCGCGTAACTTTCTGTTTCATATATTTTCGTGCTGCACGGAGTATATTCTTTACAGTAGCCTCCTCAATAAGGCTATGAACTGACAGGTTATATTTACTTCAAGAGAGAAGTACTTTTCTACTTTCTCAGAGAAACCAGCAATAATCTTTCCATTTGGTTAGGTATTTGACTACCACCAAACTCAGATATTTCAAATATCTCAGTTCTGGTCGGTCAGATCGTACTACATTTCCCTTGCCACATTAGTAACTAAAACCCTCGCCAGTATTACATCACCAGTATTTCTCCTGCATGCATCAGTTTTCAAAACATTCTACTTCACCAATATTGCGCTCACACTTTCACTTCAAATATTAGGTTTTAGCAAAATGACTCAGTTCACTGATACTCCACCAACACTGATCACAGTAAATAGCCGCCCCATACAAACTGCACTGGAGTTTCACCGGGTCTTAGCAAGTATAGGACCAGTGGCGGTGCGTCCATAGAGGGCGCTAGGGCGCCGCCCCTCCTAGAATTTTTCGTAAAAATAATAATAAAAAAACGTGCAAAAATATGATATACCAAACTATTTAAATAATACATGTACTGTGTTAACGCGTTAAATGTGTGTGGGAGACCGTAAGTCCCTGTCAACAACCACTTAAATGTGACCAAATATAATATATTGACATTCGTTATCACTGAGATAAGCCACTCCCCCCTGGGGGCGCCGGCCAAATGGAAGTCAATGGGAGCTCTCATTCTTTTTTCATATATTTGAGAAAAACGGCTTCTCATTGGCGGAAAAAAGGGGCGATTTGGCCAATGACATCGTTTCTTACTTATATTGACATCTTATTCGTCGAATCAAAGACCTTTATCATTCCCTCACATCCCATATAATTATCACGTATCTACGAGAGCAACATAGCTAGCAAAGGAGGATGGGCTGTAGGCCTACGGGACGTACACCCGTATCGTCTCCTCAAACCTGTATGCTAAGTAACCGGAGCTGGTTAGCTGGTGAGTAATTCAGTGAGTAATTCAGTGTTACACACACTGTCACAACATCACACGTTAGCAACGACGCTATGCGATATCAGCGACCCTTCAGCATTAGTATCGTAGCTAAGTCTAGGAAAGTTGAGGCTACTTTTCGCTAGGTACCTACAAACACGTCTTAATCTGCTAGACAAGTGGCTTCCCCATCGTTCTTTTGGTGAGCTCAACCCAGTATCACATAATTTCGTGAAATAGTCACGAAAAAGAATCTATTATTTCGTGACACGTTCACGTAATTCGCACTTTTTTCGTGACTATGACACGTTTTTTCAACCAGTGCATTTCAATGGAGAGAATATTTCGTGATATTTCGTGACCTCGGCACGTTTTAATTAACCAATTCATTTCAATGGAGCAACACAATGGGACATTTTTTCGTGTTCATTTAAGGTTTTGTTCTAATTTTTAAGCGATAAAAAAACGAGTTCATGATATAACTTGCCGTGTTCTGTTTTAATAGGTAAGTGAAATAGGCTACTTAGGCTATAGTTAAATATTATGAACTCCACACCACTACATCTCGGAGATTTGCCTAATCCTTACAGAGCTTTCCACTCCCTCACACCTTACTTGAATCAGGAATCAGAATCAGAAATCAGAAAGGGTTTTAATCGCCATGAAAGTTTTAATTAACCAATTCATTTCAATGGAGCAACACAATGGGACATTTTTTCGTGTTCATTTAAGGTTTTGTTCTAATTTTTAAGCGATAAAAAAACGAGTTCATGATATAACTTGCCGTGTTCTGTTTTAATAGGTAAGTGAAATAGGCTACTTAGGCTATAGTTAAATATTATGAACTCCACACCACTACATCTCGGAGATTTGCCTAATCCTTACAGAGCTTTCCACTCCCTCACACCTTACTTGAATCAGGAATCAGAATCAGAAATCAGAAAGGGTTTTAATCGCCATGAAAGTTTGCACAGACAAGGAATTTGCTTTGGCAGGAAGGTGCACCTACATTCAACATAGGAATCTTAAAACATTAAATATGAGATCTAACTATAGCCTACTACATAGACTAGCAATGCTTAGAAAATAAAATATGCAATAACATATAAAGTTGCCCTAATTTACAGTAGGCCTATAAAAATACAAGTAGGCTATTACAAAAAAATACCAAAAATATATTAGGCTACATTTATTAGAATAATATCCTAGCCTTACCTATTAAAGCCTACTACTTAACCACTGATCCGTGCTTTTACGTATCCTTTACCACCCGTATTTAACCGATCTTCCTATCTATAACCAAGAAAGGACTTAACAATAACTGAGAAAAGATAGAAGATGTCAACTATGTCATTCATAATGGAACGAGGCCTGGACAACGAGAGCACGCGACCTGGCACGCGACCTGGCGCGCGACCTGGCTGGTTGCTCTGGCTAATGAAGCCCAGCGCAAGTTCAGTCAGGCAAGACCGATCCCTGCGCACGGGTTAATCGTAGTGTACACTACCCACTTCCCCCCGCTAAGATCGCCCTTTCCTTTCGTCCCTGGTAGGGCGGTCACTGGGGGTCAGGTCGATTAGCGATCTCTGGGGGTCAGGGTGATTAGCGCTCTCGCTAAACAAGCAATTGCATCACATGATCCGTGCCTTTAAATACGATTCTCTCCCTGTGTAGTTTGTCCATGCTTTCAAGTGCGCGACCCTCCACCTCCCCGTCGCCACCCGGTTCCTGTATGAGTCTTCGGCTTGTCTGGTCGTCGGCTGTCGCCACCGCCACCGGTGTCTGGACTCCGTGAGGGGATTCTTCTTCGGGCGTTGGGCAGGCGCCCGTTGATTTATATAATTCCCCGTGGGGTCCAAGCTCCAAACACTGTAGTACATTTATCATTATGTAATAAATGTATTCAATCTTCCCAGGTCTCTCCTGATTGAACTATCTACCGCGCAATTTTAACTTTCAGTGCGACTTCATCCCCTTCCTGGTAAGTAGCATATAAATGAACCTGCTCGATTTTTCATGTAAAGTCTACGTTTTGATGAAGTTGCTAGCCATAATTCCTCTGTTTTTGCAACAAAACATAGAAGCCCAACTGTATTGACATTTTTGTAAAAATGTTGCAGTATAAACATTAAAGAATAGGAGGCATATTAGCTAGCTCAAGCTAGCATTGTACAGTGCATGCGCCGTTAGCCAGCCTGCCAGATTTGAGCGGGCTCAGCTAGCTGAGCTAGTAAATGTAGCCTATCTAGTGTCCGATTTCCTGCTTGCAGGACTCGAAATTTAGCAAGATGAGCACCAGTAGTAGTTTGTAATATCAGGCAGAATAGTTGACTAGGGCTGGTTAGACTAAGAAAATAAATGTCTTCTATACTTCTATATGCTCTTGTTCATTTCTTTTTTTAACCTTCTGTTGCAGCTCCATTTAACCCTTTTGCCCTTCTCCAAAACCTACTACCTGTTTGTTACCAAACCAACCCAAAGGCTCTTTTAAGAACCACATCTTTCTTTCTTGCTCTATTGCTCTATTTCTCTCTCTCACACCATTTGCCCTTCTCCACAACCTACTACCTGTTTGTTATCAAACCAACCCAAAGGCTCTTTTAAGAACCACATCTTTCTATCTAACTATTGCTCTCTCTCTCTCTCTCTCTCTCTCTCTCTCTCTCTCTATCTATCTATCTCTCTCTGTGTCTGTCTGTCCAATGATGGCGTCCAAACGTCCATCGGATAATCTCAACCAAGGGGGCAGACTCGCTGCGCTCTCCATCAAGCAAAAGCATTTTTTAAGTGAAGCGAGGGTTAGTGCTTTTACAATAATCCTACATTTAGGTTGCTATACAGTACCATTAAACAGTAGCATTTCAAGGATCACAGTCAAACTATATTTTTCACAGAAACGGAGTAATGGAGCATCCGGAGAGGCTACTCCACCGATTAAAAGGGGATGTGTGGTTGGTCCACGAGGCAAGCCTAGGGGAAGATGTGGTGGGCGAAGGCAGGGCTCAACTACTGGTTGGTTGTCTTTATTCATACAAATGTATCATGTGCATGTCTGAATTTACCTCCATTTATCATACTTAACAAATACAATAGTCTGACACTGGTGTAACCTTTTGAGAATCACTGAACCTAAATCCGGTCTAAATACAATACAAACATCTGACATCTAAAATCTGTTTTATTTATTCTCTCATGTCTTGTTTCACAGGAACTCCTTCCAGTGCAGAGGAATCCTCTCCGGAGCTCCAAACTCAAGAAGAATTTGGTAATATTGTCTCTACAGATTCTAATCTTAATTTGTCCAACATGGCTAATTTAAACCATTTCTTCTATAGACCGAAACATGGAGAAACTTTCGGAAATTTTGAAGTCTTGCCCAGTTGCAATGCCAACGGAGTCCCCACAAACCACTTCATCTTGGCCCTCACGTCACCTGACAGCACAAGAGCATTGGAAAGAAGCTCGGCCATTTCACCTGAAATGTCTTCTGGACTCAGAGGATGTTGGCCAGGAACTGTGCTACATCTGCCAGAAGACTGCTGTCATACGGTTGGACCACTTGTTTGCATTTTCTAGCTACGTTTGGGAGTAAAAAGTAGTTTGCACCTCCATTTTAGTCTGAAAACTGAAACACTAAAATAGCTAGCTAATTAATCTTGTTTTCCTTTGTTAGGTGCAGAGATTGTCTTCCTGAGGAGTGGCTGTGTGAGGCATGTGATGTCCACATTCATAAAAGATGGCCACTCCACAACAGAGACAGTGTGGTAGATGGATTCTTCAGAGCCATACCTCCATCCACCTATCTAGTTATTGGTGAAGCTGGGCAGTACACCACCCAAGAGCAAGGTACGCTTCTTTTACCCTGTTATAATACTAAGATTTTGAATTGGTTATTTTTGATTATCAGTTGAAGAGCAAATGTGAACTTCACTTGTCCTGGTACAGTATGTTTCTGTGTTCTGTCTGCATGATTAGTTGAATATACGTGTTTATAACATATTTTTTTCCAGCTTGCATTTTACCCACAGTGCGTGCTCCTAAATTGTGTTCCTGTGAGGTCACCAACGTCACTGTGTTGGCTGGAAAAGCAGTAATCCTCATCACCATGAATGGTAAAGCAAGAAATTCCGCTCATTTAACATTCTTTAGTTAGTGTATGTACACAAAGTATAGAATGTTGACATTATTTACAAATTTTTCACCAGGACGTTATGACTTGCACAAACCGGTATATTTGTGCAATATCTGCATGCAAAAGTGGTCCCCAGAAGTCAGGGACCTGATCAAAAGTGGTTATTGGCCAGCTACAACACTTTCACAGACCCTATACTCTCTTGACCTCCTAAGCTCATTCCAGGAGCTGAAGGGGATCTCTCCAGGCTTGTCCAGGCAGGCCTTCACAAAATTGCTTGAACATCGCACACAGCGTGCTGGAAGAGTAAGTGTAAAAGAGAAAAGCTTATCAGCCATTTAATGTATGTTGTTTGTATTCTCTTGTTGTGAATTGCTGTAATTGTATTTATTTATTATATTTCAGTCTGGTCAAATCAACGGGGATGCACTGCAGCGGAGCTTTCTGGAGTTTATGTACTGTTCCTTTCAGAAAGAGCAGCTCTGCTGTGTGACCCCATTCACCTGTCCAGCCTGCACACCACAAACAGTTGCTGTGTCAGTGGACGGTAACCGTAAGCTTTACCGCTTTCGGCGATCAGGAAGGTGAGTTTGGTATCTAATTAAAATACATTTCAATTACAACTCAAATGGTTTATGCAATTTACATTATTGTTTTTTCTCTAGCTCTGATGAAGCTGCATTTTTTGATGGGCTGTTCCTTGCAAAGGACAGTGAGGTGGCAAGTTTTGTTGACCTCATCCACAGTGCTGTAAAAAGTGTAAGTTTTTACCACACACAAGTGTTCAGCTAATACAAAGTTTTAGATTTAATTGTTATTGAATGTATTTGTTTATGAATTGTCTTCACAGACACAAGGGAGGGGCACGTGTGGTGCCTCACAGTGGACAGCTGCAAGGGAGACTTCCAGGAGGGCCAACAAGCTGGATGAGGAAGGTGTTGAGGTGGCTGTGTGTCGCCACGGATATTTGCTGAAAGGCCTCAGCATGTACAGGGGGGAGATATTTGCATATCCACTGTATCTACAGAAAGAGCTACATGCCACTGAAAATATCAGGTTCTTTGCAATGGACGTTGCCTGCAAATACTGGCCCTACCTAGAGAAGGTGGCCGGTGTTGTTTCATCTCTCCAGGGGCTCCTTGATATGAAGCCCTTCCTCAGCATCATGCATGCTAGAGCCCATGCCACAAAGTGTGAGGTATGTATCTGTTAACATTTTGCTATGTTACATTATAAAGGAAGTAGATTGAGAACATTCAACCAAAATGTAAATGTTCATGGTATTTAGTTCCCCAACATTGTCATTGTTACCCCTATCAGATCAAGTGGAGTGGAAGGAACCAGAGCGGAGCAGGCACAACCGCTGGTGAAGAAGTTGAGCAAGTCAACAGTTTCCTCTCCCGTTGTGCCCTGACAACCAAGTACATGTCCAAATCAGGTTGGCTACTTTTACGACTAATTGAGTATCTGTTCTCTTCTTAGATTGCTCTTTAATTTGCCACATAACCACATCCTTTTACTTACAACAGCACGTGTGGACATGCTGACAGTCCATGCTATGGTGTGGAACAGGTACAAGGGTGAAACTCTTCACCAGGCCCTCTCCACAAGATATGTGAAGGTATTCATGTTAGCTGTCTTATTGTATTTTGTGTATGTGTCCACTTCTGTAGGGAAATCTACATGGTGGTTCCAAAGAAATCCCACAGTTGAATAGTAATATTTAATTATTATTATTATTGTTATTATTATAAAACAGACTTGTCAAAGGGCTGTGGTTGAGGCAGCAAAACTGTCCGAGCTCAAGGCAGAGCTACATTGCTCCGACCAGTTGGCACTGGAGTGGGTTGCTGATGTTCAGGATTGGGCAGTTAGCGGTAAGGATGGCACCCCTCCCGTGAGCCCTTTTTTAGGCATAATCTGTGTTCTAGGCAGCAGCACTACACTTTTTTACTGACTGTTCAAGCTTAACTACACATAAAAGTACACAACATACAAAATTACTACTAATGCTTTTTCATTACATACTTATTTTTTGTAGGGCAAACCAGTACCACAAACCCTGACCATCAGGCTCTGCAGCAGTCCATTGAGGGGCTTCATATGAGTGTGCATGCACGAAAACAAAGCCTCTACCGTCAGAATGGTATGTGGGCATTCTTTTCTTTAAAAAGACTTAGATTAAGCTATAAAAATCTATGAATTATGAAGAACATAATCAAATTACATTACAGATCATTTCATGATTTCATGAACATTTTCTCACACCAGTTGGAACTCTTCTGATTTTTTACAGACAGCAACAAGCTTCGTCATCGCTTACGCTCTAGGTTGGCAGAGGATAAAAGGCGGCTTTTTGAGCAGGTCTCGAAATACAATGACATGGTACCTGAAGATGTCAACATCAATGTGGCTGTGTTAGAGGGGTCGCTGGCTGGATCGAGTGCAGAGTCACTGCTATGGCCATGGGGGGTGCTTTGCAATGGTATGTGTCTTTTTAGTTTTTAGTGTCCCTAAAGGTATCAATTTTTTACTTGTATCTCTACAGTCTACAAAAATTACAAAACAACAGATGTACTTATTTCTTAAATTATTTAGAATCACTAGTGTCCATTGCAACGAAAAAGAGGATGCATGATCAACATATGCTGACCACACGCCTGCAAGAGGAGAGGACCATCCTGGTCTGTGAGATGGCCCAACACTGCACCTGGCTGAAAAACCTGTCCTCTGTCCTCAGCGCAAAGATTGCAGAAGAGGGTAATACTGAGCAATATAAGTTTAGGGAAAAAATCTGCAGATTTGACATACATTGAGACACTTTAATGAGGTTCTGCATATTGTCTTGCTACATTTTAAATTGTTAGGGGAGGAAAATAATGGACTACATTGTCTACTGCGACAAAGACTGTCAGAAGTGGAGGGAAGATTGCAGCTGGTCCTCCAGTACTACAAGGCAGCTGTAGGTCAACAGGCCTTTCTCCTTGGCGATGGGGGAGAGGAAGAGGAATGTGACAGGGTGGGCAGCGATGAAGAGAGTGAGGAGGAAGAGGCTAAAGAAGGTATTATTTAATGCAGTATTTCTCAATCCTGGTCCTGGGGATCCACTGTCCTGCATGATTTAGCTTCAGAAAAATAACTTAATAAACCACAATCACTCAAACGCTCTCTTTCTCCCTCTATCTCTGTCCTACTCTCTGTTCTCCTCAGATGTAAGCTGCTAAAAGATGAGGGGCGGTGGTAGCAGACATGTGGATGGACTGTCACCTTAGAAGAACTATCTCTGTTCAAATAAACTTACAGTTAAAATTACTGACTGGTCATTTCTTTGTCAGTGGGCAAACGTACACAACTAGCAGGGGATCCAATAATATTTCAACTATATAAAGGATTCTTTATGAAATGATATGAGCTTATATATATGGCACGCGAAATATGTAAAAATTGAGACAGGGTAACACTTCTATTTCGCGTGCCATATATACGCCAAATCCCTGTTTTGCGTGCAGTTTATACGCGAATTCCTCCCATTCTTTCTATCAACAGAAAATGCCTCTAAATCACACGCAGAACGTCATCAACGCTATATATCGATTAGACGTCATCATCCGTACCCGGATTTTACGGAAATTCACGATCTAGATTCTAGAAGCTTCCAAATACTTTTTTATTGGCCTACTTTTTTTTCACCTCAAACACCTTCAAATAACAAACAGCAATTATTATTTGCCTATAAACTGCACGCAAATAGGGATCCTCCCAACGGGACCCTGATCTAGCTGAAAGCTAATGATTGTCGTTCTTTAAAACAGCTATAATCTTGCCATAGGCTACACCATGAGACCAGAAGCATGACCCAAGGAGGACAAAGGGTCAAAAAGCATTAGTATGAAATTAAGACAGTAACATTTGTCATTTTAGTAAGTCAACATTTGTAATTTGAATAGGCTACATTTACATTACATTTAGTCATTTAGCAGACGCTCTTATCCAGAGCGACATACACTAAGTAGCCTACAGGGACATTCCCCCGAGGCAAGTAGGGTGAAGTGCCTTCATCCGCTGTTGTGTTCGAAACTAAAAATTATGTTAAGGAAGAGTGCCCGGCAGAACCATTATCCTTGTGCCGTTGCGTATATAGCGCAGGCATGCCGCTCTAAAGCCCCTTTCCCCCTACTACTCACGTCTATATCAATGCGACAGAGCTTACACAAGGCATGATATCGATCTTAGTGGCATAGTTGAGTTCTGAACTCCACGTAGGTTTGAAGGAGGTCTTTCTATACTTTTTGGCATCTGAAAGCCGACACGAAGGGTAAATTGCGACGGTGGGCAGGAAGAGTCAAAAGGAGGACAATAGGGAAAAATGACGACACGCAACAGCGGACCGGACAGGGCTGGAAAACCGGACTGTCCGGCGAAGTCCAGACGTCTGATCACCTTAACCATGATCTAAGTAGGCCTAAACAAAAGTTTCGACTTCATGCAGCGCCTGCGCCAATGGCATTCACTGCTTCAAGTCAGCCAGCTGCTGTCGGTGCCGCTGGCGCTGCATGAAGTCGAATACACCTAAAGTCTCATGGGTAGGTAATACCTCGATGCGTCCCATCTAATTTAGAATACTACTCCATTGCCAACAAGGGAATGTAATGCTAATATTGATTACCTCTTCAACACCTCCATTATACTATAATCTATTATGAACCATGAACATGTACCAAGGACAACAAACCCCTAACCCTAATTTGATAGTGCGGTCTGTTTAGACCATGTCTTATGCAGAGCTAATTATCATATTTTAAGTTTGGGGATAAACAAATGCACAAGTGGGTCTGTACCCTGATATTGTTTGTGCTGAACAAGGACTATGTGCCACCAAAACATAATTTGACTTTGACCACTGATGTAGTCTATTTAGATTATGAATGGTCTTGGAATCTATAGCTTACTTGGAAAGAAACCTCACTGCAATGGCAGATTTTGATTTTAAAAAGACTTTGTTGTACAACGAAATCAAACCCATTTTTGGAAAGGTCTTAGCTTGTAGGTTAATTTATGTAAGTTTGACACATTCCTGTCAACCCTTATCTGATATATTGACCTTTGAACCCTTGTCAGGGTCACCTTTAAAGCCCTATAACCCTAATTGGGGTAATTAGGGTTAGGGTTCCTTTCAAGGCACATAGTCCTGGCTTGGTACAGTTAATAACTGGGGTTAGATAAACAGTGTCTTTCAATTTCATAACCCTAGCCCCTACAGGGGATCAACAGCGCCACCTAGAAAAGGTAATTTTCTAAAATTCAATTCAATTTTTTTTTCAGCTGAGGCTAGGATCAGCCTGGGTTTTTGTATTTAGACCAATATTGACCCTCTTCACATCATACTGGAACCATGTTCGAAAATTATGATGTAAAATAATGTTAAGTAAATGTAAATACATTTAAATGTTGACTTTTCGAGTACTGATACATTTTGTCTTTCATAAAAGACCAATGAATATATATTTGTCATATTGAGTGATTTAAATGTAACAGAGGACAAAGATCTTCTCCAAAAATGAGATTTTAAATAGAAAGGAAAATAGAACTACATTTCCCAGGACCCCGCCAATATGCTTTACCGCTAATATGCGCCATATTTGTAGTCCATGTAAATTAACTATGGTAATCATTTTAGTTAAGTGGAGCGCAATGTTGGGATAGTTACTCAGAAAAAGTAACTAGTTACAAGTTACTAGTTACTTCTGAAAATTCTAACTAGATTACTTTACTAGTTACTGCATTTGAAAAGTAACTTTGCTACTAGTTAGGCCTACTTTACTACATTTTTTAAGCAAATGTCAAAATTTACCGCAAAGATACATGGACAAACATCATGGCCCATTCATCAATTTATTTATTTTCAATTTTTTGTGTAGGCTAGGCCTACTCATATCATGGGCAAGATTAGTTGGTAGCTATATTTAGCCAGTTTGGTTTGTCATCATGTGTAATTTCGCATAATTAAACACACGTTATTAGAAACTATCCGATTACTTCGTTTTACGATTGTTTGGAATCTTGTTTGTTTTAAAGAACGACAGTTAGCTATCATTAGTTTTCAGCTAACTCAGGGTTCCGTTGAGAGGATCTATTTGCGTGCAGCTTTATACGCCATATCTTCCCATTCATTAGGTGCGTTCGACTTGGACTGACATCATGCAGAGCCGCAGACTTGAAGCAGCCAATGGCATTCTCAGATTCAAGGCAGCCGGCTGCAGCCACCTGCGGCGCTGCATGAAGTCATGTAGTCCATGTCGAACGCACCTATTTCTATCTACGCTAATCATTTTACGTTATCATCCAGACTCTGATTTCACGAAGGTCGTGATATTATTAGATACTAATCGATATTAACGTGTGTGGTAAATATTGAGACGATAGTTGTCTCGAGTTATAAAGAGTTAAATAAATAAAAAAACGTTTAAACGTTTTTCTTCACAGCCCACCCTTCCATAGCTGGCAAGATCCAGGTCATAAGCTCGCCTAGCCGCTTATATTGCCTGCGTTAGGCTGTAGCTTATCTTTTTTCTTATTTAAGTTTACAAGAATGCTGTTTGATGTTAGTGGCAAATAATAATAATAATTGTTTATTTAAAGGTGTTTGAGGTGAAAATTCCCCCACAAAAACGTACAAAAAATAGATGTTTTCCATATTTGAATGGTCCGAATGGAAACGGTTATGGTACTTTAGCTTTTTAAATGGTTTTCTACAAGATATAGAAGAAATAACAAGAGCAAGTGAAACATATAATACGTAAAATGAATGAATATAAATTAGTTTTGGTAGCGCAGATCATTCCCTTGATAGCCTACACCTTTAAGAATCTTCCTTAATTGATACAGGTGCTCAGTAGATGCTTGCTTCAGAGACTCGCTATACAAACCTACATTTGCTGCAGGCGTCCAGGTTGTCCCACGCCGAAGCACTGGTCACATTTTGGTCAGAAATACAGATGTCGAAAGAGATAATTTAAAGACCGGTATGTCAAAATGTAATTCTTAATATAATTTCCTGTTCCTGATAAGACTTTGTTGGCACCAACAAACCTACTGAAAGAAAAAAAAACCTGCACACATCCTATCCAACATATTGTAGCTAAGATGAATACAAGGAGAAAGAATGGATTTTTATTTATTTATATTGATGTGACAGGTTGTATGGTCGCCTTCGGTTGCCAGGACTCGGGCCACTCCTCTCCACTGAAAATGAAGTAAAACATGTAAATATGCTGAAGTCATTTTTCACGTGACCTGTGTAGGCTCAGAAGAGGAAACAGAAAGAAAGAGTGTTCACAAGTAATAGTTTTTTTTGTACTTTACTTACAGTTCAGTGTAATTGTTTGCCGAGATAATTAAATGCTAGTGTGATGATAAATGACAGTTTCAAATCATACAAACTGTGTAACATAATGATGCATTAGTTTCTTATAAAATTGTATCTGCCACACAAATGTGTAATCTTGGCTAGTTTAGATGCACTAAGACAGTGGCTTTTAACCCTGTCCTCAGGGTTGAGATTCAAAGAACCGAGTCAGTAAACTTCCCATTACTTCAAGCATTATCAAGCATCACGCATGATACAAAGAATGATCTAAAATGAGTACATACCACACTGGGCAAGGCTGCCAGTCCACAAAAATCTCCGATATGCCCTATGAGGAGGAAAAAATACTTTATTTAATTTGAAGAATATTCGTGTGAGTTTCATGTTTGTACTGTGTATGTCATAAAGTTAATACACTCTATCTAGGAATCTAAAACTTGCTATTCATGACTGAATGTGAAACAGCCATGTGTGCTTTTCCGAGTTTAGAATTGGATGTTAATTTTGTATACAGCTTTCCTAATCCTCATATCCTTGTCTTTCTTTTGCCTATACAACCTTTCTGACTCTCTCCCTGATCACACTCCTGATGGGGAAAACCTTCAGGCTTGTGTGATACAAGCACTCTGAAAATATAAAGACATGTTCAAATATTTTGAAAAGTAGAAACGTTGTTGGTAATAATTATCACTGAAAATGAATGCTTGCTTTAGAATGAGTGTAAGTGTCTACTCAGAAACTATGAAGCAAATGTAGAGATACAGGCATGCTCTGTCACTGCCCACTATATGATTATACAGTATGTAATGTACAGTCAATCTACCTTTCTTTTGTTTCTTTTGTTGTGTCCGGCTGTCTGACTTTCTTTGCCTCTTTTTTTTCGACGTCTTGACCCTGGGTGCGGGGGTCAGGCTGGTCGACGTCTCGCCCCTGGGTGCGGGGGTCAGGCTGGTCGACGTCTCGACCCTGGGTGCGGGGGTCAGGCTGGTCGACGTCTCGCCCCTGGGTGCGGGGGTCAGGCTGGTCGACGTCTCGACCCTGGGTGCGGGGGTCAGGCTGGTCGACGTCTCGCCCCTGGGTGCGGGGGTCAGGCTGGTCGACGTCTCGACTCTGGGTGCGGGGGTCAGGCTGGTCGACGTCTCGCCCCTAGGTGCGGGGGTCAGGCTGGTCGACGTCTCGACCCTGGGTGCGGGGGTCAGGCTGGTCGACGTCTCGACTCTGGGTGCGGGGGTCGACGTCTCGCCCCTGGGTGCGGGGGTCAGGCTGGTCGACGTCTCGCCCCTGGGTGCGGGGGTCAGGCTGGTCGACGTCTCGACCCTGGGTGCGGGGGTCAGGCTGGTCGACGTCTCGACTCTGGGTGCGGGGGTCAGGCTGGTCGACGTCTCGCCCCTGGGTGCGGGGGTCAGGCTGGTCGACGTCTCGCCCCTGGGTGCGGGGGTCGACGTCTCGCCCCTGGGTGCGGGGGTCAGGCTGGTCGACGTCTCGCCCCTGGGTGCGGGGGTCAGGCTGGTCGACGTCTCGACCCTGGGTGCGGGGGTCAGGCTGGTCGACGTCTCGACTCTGGGTGCGGGGGTCGACGTCTCGCCCCTGGGTGCGGGGGTCAGGCTGGTCGACGTCTCGCCCCTGGGTGCGGGGGTCAGGCTGGTCGACGTCTCGCCCCTGGGTACGGGGGTCAGGCTGGTCGACGTCTCGCCCCTTGGTGCGGGGGTCAGGCTGGTCGACGTCTCGACCCTGGGAGCGGGGGTCAGGCTGGTCGACGTCTCGCCCCTGGGTGCGGGGGTCGACGTCTCGCCCCTGGGTGCGGGGGTCAGGCTGGTCGACGTCTCGCCCCTGGGTGCGGGGGTCAGGCTGGTCGACGTCTCGACCCTGGGTGCGGGGGTCAGGCTGGTCGACGTCTCGACTCTGGGTGCGGGGGTCAGGCTGGTCGACGTCTCGCCCCTGGGTGCGGGGGTCAGGCTGGTCGACGTCTCGCCCCTGGGTGCGGGGGTCGACGTCTCGCCCCTGGGTGCGGGGGTCAGGCTGGTCGACGTCTCGCCCCTGGGTGCGGGGGTCAGGCTGGTCGACGTCTCGACCCTGGGTGCGGGGGTCAGGCTGGTCGACGTCTCGACTCTGGGTGCGGGGGTCGACGTCTCGCCCCTGGGTGCGGGGGTCAGGCTGGTCGACGTCTCGCCCCTGGGTGCGGGGGTCAGGCTGGTCGACGTCTCGCCCCTGGGTACGGGGGTCAGGCTGGTCGACGTCTCGCCCCTGGGTGCGGGGGTCAGGCTGGTCGACGTCTCGACCCTGGGAGCGGGGGTCAGGCTGGTCGACGTCTCGCCCCTGGGTGCGGGGGTCGACGTCTCGCCCCTGGGTGCGGGGGTCAGGCTGGTCGACGTCTCGCCCCTGGGTGCGGGGGTCAGGCTGGTCGACGTCTCGACCCTGGGTGCGGGGGTCAGGCTGGTCGACGTCTCCTGGGGGTTGACAGGTACCAGTGTCAGGGTGAACACTGGTCCCTGTTCAGGATGTCCACAGAGGTCTGAGGTCGGAGGACTCTGTGTGCCCAGTGAATCCTCAGTCCACCCTGTACATAAAGAACAAGCAATAGTTTTAGTCACTGAGAACATTACCCAGTAATTATGTTAATAACCTCTCTGCAGTTGTAATTGTTCACCTCCTTTTTTTGGTACTTATTTCAAGGTGAAATGTAACTAAACTTACTTAAATACTCGAGCACACATGGGAGCTTTACTCAAAACATTTAAATGGATCGGGGGATGCGTTCAAATGTACGTTCATTTCTTTTTATAGTCTAGATCTTTCTTTGTCATATCTGGCCTGCTGATACCAGGGGAACAATGCAACATCAACTGCTGTTGGTTCACTGATTATTAGCTTAATTGAAATAGGTTTTACCTTCACACAAGACTGCATATACCTCCTTTATATTGCTCATGCAGTCCTGAGAGCATTCATTGAGGCTCGAACGCGGGGTTAACACTTCACATTTAAAAGGCTTCTTGTGGCCTTTGGCAAGGAGGAGAGTGGGTTTGTACCCTACAGCCTGGAGTTTCTCGAGCTGAAATGACAACAGTATAACACTGTGAGAAGCATTTGAGGAAATTACAAAGCAGAGTCTCCCAGCAGTCTGTTTTTGATGATTTTGCTTCACTTTCATCAATCATAGATTGTGGGTGGGGCTTCAGTCATCTACAGTAGGTTGACATTCGCTGCACATAGAAATATCTCACCATTAAGCTACATTTTAAGTAGGGATTTCTTGTTAGGTACATCCATACATAACTACAGATATTATGAAATACAGCAAATATTAATATCTTTAACCTTCTTAGAAAGCCAACTTACCAATAAAATGGCATCGTTGTGTAAGGCTGCAACGTTGTGGTTCATCTTCAAACCAGCTGCCCACACTTCTCTTCGGGCATCAAATTTTGAAAGCCTTTTTTGCAAGATCTTTTTTGACGGTTGCTGCTGCTTACAGCTGCCACACTTTTTTTGTGCACAAAACATTGAGGTTTTGCAAAAATGGCAGCTCTTTTTTACTGATCCTCCAGCCATACTCAAAACTCAGAGAGGAGAGAATGAGAGAGAGAGAGATAGATAGAGCAATAGAATAAGAAAGAAAGATGTGGTTCTTAAAAGAGCCTTTGGGTTGGTTTGGTAACAAACAGGTAGTAGGTTTTGGAGAAGGGCAAAAGGGTTAAATGGAGCTGCAACAGAAGGTTAAAAAAAGAAATGAACAAGAGCATATAGAAGTATAGAAGACATTGATTTTCTTAGTCTAACCAGCTCATCTGAAATTATGTAAACTATTCTGCCTGATATTACAAACTACTACTGGTGCTCATCTTGCTAAATTTCGAGTCCTGCAAGCAGGAAATCGGACACTAGATAGGCTACATTTACTAGCTCAGCTAGCTGAGCCCGCTCAAATCTGGCAGGCTGGCTAACGGCGCATGCACTGTACAATGCTAGCTTGAGCTAGCTAATATGCCTCCTATTCTTTAATGTTTATACTGCAACATTTTTACAAAAATGTCAATACAGTTGGGCTTCTATGTTTTGTTGCAAAAACAGAGGAATTATGGCTAGCAACTTCATCAAAACGTAGACTTTACATGAAAAATCGAGCAGGTTCATTTATATGCTACTTACCAGGAAGGGGATGAAGTCGCACTGAAAGTTAAAATTGCGCGGTAGATAGTTCAATCAGGAGAGACCTGGGAAGATTGAATACATTTATTACATAATGATAAATGTACTACAGTGTTTGGAGCTTGGACCCCACGGGGAATTATATAAATCAACGGGCGCCTGCCCAACGCCCGAAGAAGAATCCCCTCACGGAGTCCAGACACCGGTGGGCGGTGGCGACAGCCGACGACCAGACAAGCCGAAGACTCATACAGGAACCGGGTGGCGACGGGGAGGTGGAGGGTCGCGCACTTGAAAGCATGGACAAACTACACAGGGAGAGAATCGTATTTAAAGGCACGGATCATGTGATGCAATTGCTTGTTTAGCGAGAGCGCTAATCACCCTGACCCCCAGAGATCGCTAATCGACCTGACCCCCAGTGACCGCCCTACCAGGGACGAAAGGAAAGGGCGATCTTAGCGGGGGGGAAGTGGGTAGTGTACACTACGATTAACCCGTGCGCAGGGATCGGTCTTGCCTGACTGAACTTGCGCTGGGCTTCATTAGCCAGAGCAACCAGCCAGGTCGCGCGCCAGGTCGCGTGCCAGGTCGCGTGCTCTCGTTGTCCAGGCCTCGTTCCATTATGAATGACATAGTTGACATCTTCTATCTTTTCTCAGTTATTGTTAAGTCCTTTCTTGGTTATAGATAGGAAGATCGGTTAAATACGGGTGGTAAAGGATACGTAAAAGCACGGATCAGTGGTTAAGTAGTAGGCTTTAATAGGTAAGGCTAGGATATTATTCTAATAAATGTAGCCTAATATATTTTTGGTATTTTTTTGTAATAGCCTACTTGTATTTTTATAGGCCTACTGTAAATTAGGGCAACTTTATATGTTATTGCATATTTTATTTTCTAAGCATTGCTAGTCTATGTAGTAGGCTATAGTTAGATCTCATATTTAATGTTTTAAGATTCCTATGTTGAATGTAGGTGCACCTTCCTGCCAAAGCAAATTCCTTGTCTGTGCAAACTTTCATGGCGATTAAAACCCTTTCTGATTTCTGATTCTGATTCCTGATTCAAGTAAGGTGTGAGGGAGTGGAAAGCTCTGTAAGGATTAGGCAAATCTCCGAGATGTAGTGGTGTGGAGTTCATAATATTTAACTATAGCCTAAGTAGCCTATTTCACTTACCTATTAAAACAGAACACGGCAAGTTATATCATGAACTCGTTTTTTTATCGCTTAAAAATTAGAACAAAACCTTAAATGAACACGAAAAAATGTCCCATTGTGTTGCTCCATTGAAATGAATTGGTTAATTAAAACTTTCATGGCGATTAAAACCCTTTCTGATTTCTGATTCTGATTCCTGATTCAAGTAAGGTGTGAGGGAGTGGAAAGCTCTGTAAGGATTAGGCAAATCTCCGAGATGTAGTGGTGTGGAGTTCATAATATTTAACTATAGCCTAAGTAGCCTATTTCACTTACCTATTAAAACAGAACACGGCAAGTTATATCATGAACTCGTTTTTTTATCGCTTAAAAATTAGAACAAAACCTTAAATGAACACGAAAAAATGTCCCATTGTGTTGCTCCATTGAAATGAATTGGTTAATTAAAACTTTCATGGCGATTAAAACCCTTTCTGATTTCTGATTCTGATTCCTGATTCAAGTAAGGTGTGAGGGAGTGGAAAGCTCTGTAAGGATTAGGCAAATCTCCGAGATGTAGTGGTGTGGAGTTCATAATATTTAACTATAGCCTAAGTAGCCTATTTCACTTACCTATTAAAACAGAACACGGCAAGTTATATCATGAACTCGTTTTTTTATCGCTTAAAAATTAGAACAAAACCTTAAATGAACACGAAAAAATGTCCCATTGTGTTGCTCCATTGAAATGAATTGGTTAATTAAAACGTGCCGAGGTCACGAAATATCACGAAATATTCTCTCCATTGAAATGCACTGGTTGAAAAAACGTGTCATAGTCACGAAAAAAGTGCGAATTACGTGAACGTGTCACGAAATAATAGATTCTTTTTCGTGACTATTTCACGAAATTATGTGATACTGGGTTGGAGAGAGACAGAGGGAGATAGAGAGGCAGGTGTGTGTAGTGTGTGTATTATGCAGAGAGATGGAGAGAGAGACAGAGGGAGATAGAGAGGCAGGTGTGTGTAGTGTGTGTATTATGCAGAGAGATGGAGAGAGAGACAGAGGGAGATAGAGAGGCAGGTGTGTGTAGTGTGTGTATTATGCAGAGAGATGGAGAGAGAGACAGAGGGAGATAGAGAGGCAGGTGTGTGTAGTGTGTGTATTATGCAGAGAGATGGAGAGAGAGACAGAGGGAGATAGAGAGGCAGGTGTGTGTAGTGTGTGTATTATGCAGAGAGATGGAGAGAGAGACAGAGGGAGATAGAGAGGCAGGTGTGTGTAGTGTGTGTATTATGCAGAGAGATGGAGAGAGAGACAGAGGGAGATAGAGAGGCAGGTGTGTGTAGTGTGTGTATTATGCAGAGAGATGGAGAGAGAGACAGAGGGAGATAGAGAGGCAGGTGTGTGTAGTGTGTGTATTATGCAGAGAGATGGAGAGAGAGACAGAGGGAGATAGAGAGGCAGGTGTGTGTAGTGTGTGTATTATGCAGAGAGATGGAGAGAGAGACAGAGGGAGATAGAGAGGCAGGTGTGTGTAGTGTGTGTATTATGCAGAGAGATGGAGAGAGAGAGACAGAGGGAGATAGAGAGGCAGGTGTGTGTAGTGTGTGTATTATGCAGAGAGATGGAGAGAGAGACAGAGGGAGATAGAGAGGCAGGTGTGTGTAGTGTGTGTATTATGCAGAGAGATGGAGAGAGAGAGACAGAGGGAGATAGAGAGGCAGGTGTGTGTAGTGTGTGTATTATGCAGAGAGATGGAGAGAGAGAGACAGAGGGAGATAGAGAGGCAGGTGTGTGTAGTGTGTGTATTATGCAGAGAGATGGAGAGAGAGAGACAGAGGGAGATAGAGAGGCAGGTGTGTGTAGTGTGTGTATTATGCAGAGAGATGGAGAGAGAGAGAGACAGAGGGAGATAGAGAGGCAGGTGTGTGTAGTGTGTGTATTATGCAGAGAGATGGAGAGAGAGAGAGACAGAGGGAGATAGAGAGGCAGGTGTGTGTAGTGTGTGTATTATGCAGAGAGATGGAGAGAGAGACAGAGGGAGATAGAGAGGCAGGTGTGTGTAGTGTGTGTATTATGCAGAGAGATGGAGAGAGAGAGAGACAGAGGGAGATAGAGAGGCAGGTGTGTGTAGTGTGTGTATTATGCAGAGAGATGGAGAGAGAGACAGAGGGAGATAGAGAGGCAGGTGTGTGTAGTGTGTGTATTATGCAGAGAGATGGAGAGAGAGAGACAGAGGGAGATAGAGAGGCAGGTGTGTGTAGTGTGTGTATTATGCAGAGAGATGGAGAGAGAGAGACAGAGGGAGATAGAGAGGCAGGTGTGTGTAGTGTGTGTATTATGCAGAGAGATGGAGAGAGAGACAGAGGGAGATAGAGAGGCAGGTGTGTGTAGTGTGTGTATTATGCAGAGAGATGGAGAGAGAGAGACAGAGGGAGATAGAGAGGCAGGTGTGTGTAGTGTGTGTATTATGCAGAGAGATGGAGAGAGAGAGACAGAGGGAGATAGAGAGGCAGGTGTGTGTAGTGTGTGTATTATGCAGAGAGATGGAGAGAGAGAGACAGAGGGAGATAGAGAGGCAGGTGTGTGTAGTGTGTGTATTATGCAGAGAGATGGAGAGAGAGAGACAGAGGGAGATAGAGAGGCAGGTGTGTGTAGTGTGTGTATTATGCAGAGAGATGGAGAGAGAGACAGAGGGAGATAGAGAGGCAGGTGTGTGTAGTGTGTGTATTATGCAGAGAGATGGAGAGAGAGAGAGACAGAGGGAGATAGAGAGGCAGGTGTGTGTAGTGTGTGTATTATGCAGAGAGATGGAGAGAGAGAGACAGAGGGAGATAGAGAGGCAGGTGTGTGTAGTGTGTGTATTATGCAGAGAGATGGAGAGAGAGACAGAGGGAGATAGAGAGGCAGGTGTGTGTAGTGTGTGTATTATGCAGAGAGATGGAGAGAGAGAGACAGAGGGAGATAGAGAGGCAGGTGTGTGTAGTGTGTGTATTATGCAGAGAGATGGAGAGAGAGACAGAGGGAGATAGAGAGGCAGGTGTGTGTAGTGTGTGTATTATGCAGAGAGATGGAGAGAGAGACAGAGGGAGATAGAGAGGCAGGTGTGTGTAGTGTGTGTATTATGCAGAGAGATGGAGAGAGAGACAGAGGGAGATAGAGAGGCAGGTGTGTGTAGTGTGTGTATTATGCAGAGAGATGGAGAGAGAGACAGAGGGAGATAGAGAGGCAGGTGTGTGTAGTGTGTGTATTATGCAGAGAGATGGAGAGAGAGACAGAGGGAGATAGAGAGGCAGGTGTGTGTAGTGTGTGTATTATGCAGAGAGATGGAGAGAGAGAGACAGAGGGAGATAGAGAGGCAGGTGTGTGTAGTGTGTGTATTATGCAGAGAGATGGAGAGAGAGAGACAGAGGGAGATAGAGAGGCAGGTGTGTGTAGTGTGTGTATTATGCAGAGAGATGGAGAGAGAGAGACAGAGGGAGATAGAGAGGCAGGTGTGTGTAGTGTGTGTATTATGCAGAGAGATGGAGAGAGAGAGACAGAGGGAGATAGAGAGGCAGGTGTGTGTAGTGTGTGTATTATGCAGAGAGATGGAGAGAGAGAGACAGAGGGAGATAGAGAGGCAGGTGTGTGTAGTGTGTGTATTATGCAGAGAGATGGAGAGAGAGAGACAGAGGGAGATAGAGAGGCAGGTGTGTGTAGTGTGTGTATTATGCAGAGAGATGGAGAGAGAGAGACAGAGGGAGATAGAGAGGCAGGTGTGTGTAGTGTGTGTATTATGCAGAGAGATGGAGAGAGAGAGACAGAGGGAGATAGAGAGGCAGGTGTGTGTAGTGTGTGTATTATGCAGAGAGATGGAGAGAGAGAGAGACAGAGGGAGATAGAGAGGCAGGTGTGTGTAGTGTGTGTATTATGCAGAGAGATGGAGAGAGAGACAGAGGGAGATAGAGAGGCAGGTGTGTGTAGTGTGTGTATTATGCAGAGAGATGGAGAGAGAGAGACAGAGGGAGATAGAGAGGCAGGTGTGTGTAGTGTGTGTATTATGCAGAGAGATGGAGAGAGAGACAGAGGGAGATAGAGAGGCAGGTGTGTGTAGTGTGTGTATTATGCAGAGAGATGGAGAGAGAGACAGAGGGAGATAGAGAGGCAGGTGTGTGTAGTGTGTGTATTATGCAGAGAGATGGAGAGAGAGACAGAGGGAGATAGAGAGGCAGGTGTGTGTAGTGTGTGTATTATGCAGAGAGATGGAGAGAGAGAGACAGAGGGAGATAGAGAGGCAGGTGTGTGTAGTGTGTGTATTATGCAGAGAGATGGAGAGAGAGACAGAGGGAGATAGAGAGGCAGGTGTGTGTAGTGTGTGTATTATGCAGAGAGATGGAGAGAGAGAGACAGAGGGAGATAGAGAGGCAGGTGTGTGTAGTGTGTGTATTATGCAGAGAGATGGAGAGAGAGAGACAGAGGGAGATAGAGAGGCAGGTGTGTGTAGTGTGTGTATTATGCAGAGAGATGGAGAGAGAGAGACAGAGGGAGATAGAGAGGCTTGTGCTACCCCTCAAAGCCGAACAGCGATACAATAAAAATATTTAATAACGTCACTGTTACACTTGCACGATGTTACCAAATTCACTTGACACACCAATGGCTTCTGTGTTGGCTATACTGAAACCCATAGACTACATCACGAACCAACGGATACATTTGGGAAGATTGACACAAAGTTAATCATCAAAGTTGAGAAGTAGCCTATATGGAGCTGTATGACCCAGACCCACAGAGCACGTATTTTATAAAGACTACGGCAAAAAAAAATACAAATGTTGCCACGTTACATTATGCTGCGACGGCTGTTGGAATTAAGTTGCCTAAATATAGCCTATGCCATGTTTATACCATGTCAGCTTTAAATGTGAAAAAGGAAAGCTCAGAAGAGGTGAAAGGCTTGGTGAGTGCGCGTCTGGCTTCGCAGTGTGTCCCAAGCGTAAATCAGGCTACCCATCAGAAAATGCAGATATCTTTAATGTAGACCTATGTGGTTGTTTATTTAGGTTGGCTAAATAGTTTAATCATGCGTGCCGTGACTTCAAAACATGCGCATTTTCTAAAAACCGCAATAAAGCCGAGTGAGGTGTTCACATGCATCAAAGAGCCTAATCGAAAGATTGGGCAAAAATCCAAGTGTCTGTATCGGGTTATGAACACGCCGATTAAGACGTTACTCCGACTTTGGAAATGAGATAGCCTAAAGATGTTCACATGATCAGTTTAATAATGGCATTATTGCCATTATTGCGGGTTATGATCGGCGTGTGCATGTAAACGCACTCAACGTTTCTTCACTGGATCTCAAAGTGGGGGTCCGCGAATTAGCGAGCGGGTCCGTGAAATTATTTGCCATAAATTATGATTATGTGGGGGGGGGACCTGTAAATGGTCCCTAGTCCCAAAACGTTGGATAACCCTTGCTGTAATTTGTTATTGATTCGAGAAGGGAAATTCTGTGAATATCTTTAGCTAGGTGGAAAAGTTCATTGTCAAATATAATTTTTTGTAGATGGTTTATTTTTACATGCAAGTTTCATATTACACACAGTAACCTGATTCTCATCCTGTAGTGGTTCTTAACCCTGGTCCTGCAGGGAACCCCTGTCCTGCATGTTGTAGATGATTCAAATAAATGAGTTATCTAGCTTAGACCCCCGGGGTCAGATGGCTGAGCATTTAGGGAGTATTAATCAGAAAATTGCCGGTTCGATTCCAGGCAGTGCAAAATGATGTTGTGTCCTTGGGTAAGGCACTTCACCCTTACCTCTGGGGTCGCTCTGGATAAGAGCATCTGCTAAATGACTAAATGTGAATGTAAGATTGTAACAGGTGCCACGGCTTGCGGGTCTCCCGTCTGACAAATACAGGACAACATATCAGTGATGTTGGATTTCAGTGGCATTTGACCTGATAGATCATAAAATACTGCTTCAAAAATTAGAATGCTATGGTTTTACACCTTCGTCTCTGTCATGGATGGGGAGTTACCTATCCAATAGGAAGCAGCGGGTGTTCTTTAATGGTCAATATTCATCTACTAAGACAATACATTGTGGAGTGCCCCAGGGTAGTTGCCTTGGGCCTTTGCTATACTTGATCTTTACAAATGATTTACCTTTTATTGTGAAACATTCAACTGTTGTTATGTATGCAGATGATTCCACACTGTACTGTTCTGAAAAAACTCCTCAAGATGTCTCAAATCTATTAAATCACGATTTGCAGAATATAAGCTAAACTATATATTAAACTAAGCCGATTGCAAAATTGAGCATTAGAGCTACTCCAGGACTAAATTGGA
The DNA here is from genome assembly GCA_903064625.1 of Mallotus villosus. Taxonomy (NCBI): domain Eukaryota; kingdom Metazoa; phylum Chordata; class Actinopteri; order Osmeriformes; family Salangidae; genus Mallotus; species Mallotus villosus. The sequence goes on along the minus strand of CAEFZP010002326.1, from coordinate 68,579 downwards.
CTGAATTGAAGTTTAAACTAATCTGCCAAGGAGGCAGGTTTAACTCCCGTTTAGTAGGCTAGGCTACTGTTTGTGAAACTGAGCTTGGATTGTTTGGGAGCATGGACTATTCGGAATATCTAAATGAGGACCAACATGCACGACAAAGGCCAGCCAGACGAATACTGCTGGATAGGAGTGATCCATTGAATCAGTTTGATGAAATAACTTTTCGAGACCGCTTTCGTATGCTCAAGGAAAATACATTGGAGATAATTACTTTGCTTGAGCCTAGACTTTCCTCTTTGTCTCAAAGAGGAAGGCCTGTGTCCAATCAACTGCAAGTTCTGATCACTTTGAGGTTCTTGGCATGTGGAATCTTTCATCGTGAAACTGGTGATTTGTGTGGTGTCAGTGAACTGTATGTTGAATAGTTCACAAAGTCTGCAGTTCCATTTGTGAACTGAGGAGTCTTTACATCAAGTTCCCTGATGCTGCTGGGCAAGCCAACTATAAAGTGCAATTCTATGAATATGGGCACTTCCCAGGAGTGATTGGCTGTATAGACAGATGTCATGTTCCCATCAAGTGTCCATCAACTCCTGATGCAGAGGAATACAGGAATCCTAAGAACTGTTTTTCATGTTCAGGGTGTATGCACTCCTAAAAATCATTGTTGCCCGTTGGAAAGGTGCAACCCATGATTCAAGGATTTTTCTCAACTCTTCATTGTGTGCACAATTGTTAGAGATATTAATCTATCAAGCATTGCACAGTCAGTCGGTGAACAAGTTAAGAAAGCTTTATTGCTTGCGGCCACAAGGAGACAAAAACATCACACGCCATGGTGTTACAAGTTTGTCTGACTAGCAACAGTTGTTGCTAGTGATTTTAAACACCAGCGCTCAGGACTGTAATTGGCTAATACAAAGTATTTAAATGTTCCATGGCTCTTCTTCATTGGCTCCTCTGCATAGACCTTGCGCGCGTGTGTGCGTGCGTGTTTGAGTGTGTGCATGTGTGCTCTTTGACCCCTGTAAGCCTTCACCACTTCTTTTATGGCCTCTCCAGAAAGATAATGGTCAAGCCCAGGTCCCCTTGTTTATGTAAGCCTAGTGTTACCCAGAGTTCAGATTTGGGGCTAGGCCTCTCCCCACACACAAGGAATATTGTAACACAGAATCATTCTTATACAGGATAAATATGTTACATCTTCAATTTCTCCCACAACAATATGAGAGGACAACATAGTGGACTACTACTTGGTGATAGTGGCACGACACCTGTCACAGCTTCCACATCCGGCAAGACACCTGTCACAGCTTCCACATCCGGAACGACACCTGTCACAGCTTCCACGTCCGGAACGACACCTGTCACAGCTTCCACGTCCGGAACGACACCTGTGTTTCTACCCAGTACAGACAACACACCTGTGTCGCTGAATGTTGATGACCATGTGCTAGTGAGATATGGCACTCTCGAAATGCCAGCTGTCGTTGTACGGGGGAAGGGGCTGGGCTTGCTGTTAGATACTTTGATGGTGTAACTACTAGTACTACTGGTGCAAAATCAGGGTTGTATGCCGCACAAGACGCGGAATATGAGGTTCTGCGAGATTATGTAATTAGAAATATCACAGCACCTGCAATTGTGCTGCGCGGCAGTCGTGTCTACTTTAAGTTTGTTGAGCTATACCAGTAGTCATGGCATGTTTGTTTTTGATTTGACAGATTTGTAACTATGTACAGTAAGGAGCAAGGAGATGTTGCCAGGATGCGGGAGTTCTGCTAAAGCTTGCGCGCTAGTCATGGGGATGATTCATGCCCTGGCATACCCCCAACACTGCGCTACACTTCTGAAGTTTTTCAAAACGTTTTTCTAGAACTAGTTGGCATTAAGCTGTCCCCGAAATACAAGCTTTCAAATGTAAGTTGCTGTCTTAACTGCTACCATTATGGCAGGTGCTGTCAATCTTGTTAGAGCTAACGACAGTTTAGTTAACACATTATACTCTAGTGGTGGCACTTCTTCGGGGCCTTGCTGGAAGCAGCGCCGTGCTCCTTTCCCCCGCAGTTCCTGCAGCGCAGCTGGGCACACCCTACGGCCATGTGGCCGAAGACACAGCACTTGCGGCAGAAAGGCAGCTGGCCATTGTAAAAAAGGAACCCCCGCTCGGCCCCAATGTTAAAGTAGGCTGGGGGGTGTTTGAGAACCTCCGCCCCATCTGAATCGTCCGCTAGGAGGACCCGGAACTGCCTCCGAGCAGCCCAGATCCCGTACCCATCCCTTAGGTACCGCACCAGAGGATCCACCTTGCCGTACTTGGCCAGGAAGCCCGTCACTGTCGCATCCCCCACATAAGGGTTGTAGAGAAGCACGGTGATGACCTTCATGCTCGTCCTGCACAAAGATTCCACCGTCAGACGGGAGAGAGGCTCCACCGTCCGGAACCGATCGTCCCTAGTTATGGAGAGCTCATAGCCCCCCTCCGCCAGATTGAACTGGAGGCAGAAAACCTCCGCCGGATCCAGCCCCAAAGCTCCAATCACCACCTTCCTCACAAACCAGTCCCTATCCCCAATACCGAAACCCTCTTCCGCAGAGGGAAAACGCAACGTGTTGCGCAGGCCGGCCCCAGCCGCCTGAGAAGAATAACTCCCAGCCATCGTGCACTGGAGGTCAAAAAGGTTCCCAAAAATACTACCGCAAAGACTAAAGGAGTGCCCCATACACCGCACGACACCTCCTCATCCGCCCCCCCTTAACCGAACCTATGCTAATAAAAAAATGATGCTAACCGCTACTGATCTTGATCTTAGCCAAAAGGCCGAGAAGCGATACCGCACTGCTCCTCGAGGGAACCGAGTCCTTTCCAGGAACGTCATATTAACCTTTTCCTGGCGGAGGCAAAATTCCGAACATTCCATATGCGGCCGAAATATGATTATCATATTCATATTCATATTTTATGAATTTTCATATTAAATCATACACCTAAACGGGTTATACCATATTGAAGAGGAGAACTAGGGGATTTTTATGATGTGAATAAATATATGATTACTTAAGGCAAATCATATTTTATTATTTATAAATTAATATTTATTATTATTATGATTTCAGGCAGCCATTTTTTACAAAAACTTCTCCATCCACCATACCTCATCAGACAACTTACATTTTGACCACTTTAATTACAAGATGGAGAAAAACTTTGACTAGGTGGAATATCCACACATCTGTGGGCAATGTAGATCCGAAAACAGATTAGAAATATCTTATTTTGATTAAACGTTATGACCATTCTAGTGACTAGTGGTAACATGGGGAAAACCGGAATTCTCCTCCCCCAAAAGTAGCCAGCGCTATGGCTGGCTACTCCTCCCGATAACTAAAAAACGTTCCACAACCGACCAAATTGGCCAAACAAGATATCAAAATGTAATTTATAGTTTACATAATCTAGCTAGGTAATGTTGTTTTTCCAAGTTTCACAGAAATATGCTTAAGTTGAGGCTAAACAGCGCTACTAATGCTAATACTGCCTTTCCTGCCGGACAAGTAATTCTCTCGTCAAATAACTCGCGTCACTCCCACAAACGAATGCTTCGTAAGTAAAAAGTTTAGACTTTTAATTGACAATATTCACAACACATATTAAGACACTTGTCTGTAATCATAATATCGTCTCCGATTTCAATTCGAAGCTGTAAATCTCACGCTGTAGGCAATCTTCCATGATCTCCGCTCTAGCTCCGCCTCGGAAAACAATGGCTGCCGTTGCAGACGATACAGGAAAATCCTCCTCCCACTAACCCCTTAACCAATGGTATGTGCTTTTAGCTTAACTTGTCATGAGTATCCAGAAGTTTTCAGAATTAAAATTGGTGATTGGACGGCAAAGCTATTGAGGCGGGAACCATGGGAATTTTATTTCCCATATTTGAATGGTCCGGCTGGATAGGGTTAACCTATAGCTAACAGTCATTACAAAAAGTAACTTATACAAATAGATCTTAACTGGGTTCGTATTACAATTCCATGTAGGCTACATTTACGCGTGTAAATTAGCTCAGCTACTGTACTGTCTTGGTTAGTTCGGTTAACGTTAAATACAACATTGAATACACGCTGTTTGCAACCAATTTATACATACCATAAGATTCTCCAGCATTCGTAAGCATCGTAGACCTCTTCTTCTCCCTTGATTTCTCCGATTTGTTGCAGACAATCGCAAAAATATCACAAAAGCCCACGCAATCGGCAAACACTCACTTGCAGACGGCATCTTGAAAGTTTGTGATCAAAACATTGTCGCTTCTGGTGACGTAGCAGCCAGCTAGCGACGATGTATGATGACGTAACCGTAACCTAGTGGTGTCCCAATTCCTAGGGCTATGTAGCCCTTACCCCTCGGTTTCGAGGGCCATGGGGTAGGGCTAAACCAAGGGGTAAGGGGATGTATTGGGATCGGCCCTAACTGTAGTCGGCATTAGAAGGGAAGTTTCCAAAAAAATAGCCAGAAAACAAAAGCAGTCTAGTCTTTTGCTGACGCCTGTCTAGATTATCTATTCGAAATAACTGGAGAAAGGCTGTGCTAGATACAAGATACGTTAGCATTGCTAATAACTGTTACCGACAATATCATACTACAGCTTGCGGTTGTGATGAACATAACTAAGGTCGGAACGCACCTGTTTTCAGCAACAGCTTCATAGCAAATCCTGCTTTACATTGTCCCAGGTTTTTAAAACCGTCCTTGGTGAAATGGTTCGCGCAACTGCACCGAGATCTTCTATGCTACGGTATGAACAAACATCAGCCATACCCGTCTAGTCAATGTTAACTAGACTCAAGCTCATCTGCTTTTCATCGGCGATTTGCAAGGAATGTAAACAGCTAGATAGCGAAAACACCTATACTGTAGGCATGTAAACCATTTAACTTGCTAACGCAAGAGCATGAATGTGTTATGATTTAGCCTAGTTTATTGGCAATGGGACTTACGTTATTTCATGTTCCTGACTATGTTTCATTCAAATAAATAACCAGTGTTGTTATGTAAATCTCCAATCAGATGCATGTTTGTCCAGATCTATTTTTCAGCAAGATAGCTATAGCCAGAGCCTGTTTAAGGAGAGCCTTGCCACTCGTCATTAAGCCCCATTGTACCGAATTTAGTTGCAGTTCCACTGGGAGTGACCGCGGTCGAGTACAGAATGAATTGGAGTCTATGGAGCTAAACGGCGAAATTAGTCTCTTTCACCTGATTGTCGTTGAGAAATCTCAGATTTTATTGTAGTTTTTGCATGTTCAACATGGATTATAGGTCTTGTTTCAGTGAGTGCTATTGGCCGTCCTTGCTCCGCAGCTTTGCTCGTTGTAAACCAACCAACCAATCAGCGCACAGCTCATCTAAATACCAATGATATAAGGGAAAAAGCTATACTTTTTTCCCTGGAAAAAAATGCTGGATGTAAAAGAGGGCATAGAACAGCACCCGGGCCATTTTCAGCCAAACCAATGTTACATACCCTATTCAGAGACCTTAAGGAACAGTGTAAATTACTCAAAGAACCCAGTCAATCACCCCTTTAATAAGAAAAATTATGCCTGGCGCAGGGTTGCCGAGGTTGTCGGCGTCCCTGGTGTGTATTTTGTACTTTTGTAATTCAGTTTTGTCACATTACGTAACTTTCTTCTGTGCTAGCTGCATAGTCTAGCTAGCTCACCCGGCACACGATTGACATCCAACGTTGAAATGCTGGCTGGCAGCCACTCGCTAGCCATACAGTAAATGTGTACTGGCTAGTCATAATCTAGCGATTGATTTGCAGAGATTTTGAGTAATATAATTCAAGTTTAGTACACATGTCAACGTTTGTCTGATACTTTCTTTCTAGTCGATGTACGCAAATTGCTAAAGTCTAGCTAGCTTGCAGACATTGTAACTAGCCTATTACAATACATTAATAATAAAAATGAGCGTAAATACATATACAACATGGACCATAGACAACTCTGTATTCCAGCCGGCACAAGACCGGTTACATAGAGTGCGTGGCATTTAATCTTTCACTCGGCCTAAAAAAAAGTGTGGAAAATGATCACCTATTGTGTGCAGTAGATAAGATCATGTCAGATCTAGAAAGCGTATCAGATTTTTGCTTAATGTGTGTAAAAATTGTATTTTGTCTGCATGTTTTTGCCATGACATTATACGAACTACATAACAGTGATTTAAGAACTACAGTTTTGCATTAATCTCCGACACGCCCCCGAGCGTGGTGTAGGCTACTGTGGGAAGGCAAGCGGTGGGGAGCATTAAAAAAGCCTGCAGTGTGAACCCATCGTAACTGCCTGCGATCTGCTGCCATCGTTTCGGCAGCTGGTCGAATTTTTCGCGAGACGCTTGAGAAATCGGCTGCAGGATGATGAAATACACCATATAAGTTGATATATTTTGGGGGGAAAAAACATGTTATTAAGATTTTTCTACATTAATTGTAGACTACGGTGAACATTTGTAAAGTTGTAGACTTTATATTTGTTTCACTATAGCCTACTTTGGAGACCTTCGTACCTATATTCACCCTATATTAAACCTAACTACACAATGTTGGTAACGAACGGCCTTTACATGTAGTTACCCTGATGAAAATGAATGAAAATACACGGATTGGTCTGTTGAGCTAGAATGCCCGTAGTTGTTTTGTTTGTTTGAGAGATGAGTTGTCATGCGTGGCACACAACAGACACACCTGCTAATATAGCCTACCGAGAGAGAACCCCCAAGTCGATTTATAAAATCTGCGAGAAATTCAAGGAGTATGACATCAAATTAATTTTCGAAGTTGAAAAGCACAGGGAGTTGTATGACCCCAGCAACAATTTTACAAGGACAACGTAGAGACGGATCAATGTTGGGGCGGATGTTGGAATAACACGTTTCCTAAACATAGCCTATGCCATGTTTATGTACCATGTCAGTGAAAAAGGAAAGCTCAGAGCAGAAAGACTTGGTGACTGGCGCGGAGAAATTTGCGTCTGGTGTGAACAGCTTTTGCTCAGTCGTAGCCGATCGTGGCGCGTCCAGGTGCTTCGCAGCCAGTGTGTCCCAGGCGTAAGCCAGGGCGGGAACAACAGTGGCTTAGCGCATGCTTGATTCATTTGCAGTCTGGATGCGGAGCGTGTGGGTTTACTGCGCAACGCTATTGTGAGACTGACTGCCTGTGGGTGCTTTGGAATGGCGGAGGAGCTCGCGGCAGCACCCGCTGATCGTTGAGGCAGTACTGCTAAACTATCAGTGTTTTCACGTCAGTCTCCAAAACACCAGCAAGTCTCCAACAACACCGTAAAAAATTGCTAGATTTGTCGCTAGTTGCTTTTGACAATACAAGTTGCCAGGTGGGTTTGGAAAGTCGCCAGATCTAGCGACAAAGTCGCTAAATTGGCAACACTGGTCTCCATGCTCAATAACAGTGCGTTAACATTGCAGCAACGCGAATCGTTTGCCATCGCTCGCCTTCCCACAGTTCACCACGCTCGGGTGCGTATCAAACAGATCAATGTAGAATTGTGGTTCTCTAAAGTCACTATGTAGTTGTCATGGCCAAGTGTGCAGACTTGGGTTTACGTACTCGCAACATCGATCAAAATCCAACTTGTATACAAAACACAAATCAGTTTAAACTATCCCAGGAGAATGACCGATGATGACATTATAGCAATGTGTACATGAGTACATACATGTTATGCCAGTTTGCTTTGTCTTGTCCCAAGAATGTCAGTGCCCAGACCTTGTGTTGTTCTGTGCATCTGACAATAAAATATTTTGAACTTGAAGTGTTTGGAATTATGATGGCAATCTTGCGGAATAATACGTGTGCCACACCCAAACAATATGGCACACCCAAATGAAAACAGACGAAACAATTTGGCATGAAAAGTTTTTATTCAAAGTATTGGTTCTAGTCAAGGCACGCGTCAATCTCGTTTCGGTCAGTGTCATCCTCTACCTGCGCCCTTGAGTCCTGCCGGTTGGCACACTCCCGCTCCAGATATTGCGACTGTGAACACAAAAACACTCATGTAGCTGTGTAGACAGCCCACGACCTGCCGTTCCGCTGGACTATCCGGCGTACCTGCTCCGCAAAAGTCCCACCGGCTTCAATACTAATATTACTGGTACACCCAGTGCTGTAGTGGAGGGTAAACGCACGTAAACGCCGTTTACGCACCTCTGGAATTTTGGAAATAGCGTTTACGCACCTCTAAATAGCGTTTACCCACCTCTAAGTGGCGTTTACGCACCTCAAAGTTCCCTGCGCCTTGTATTCTTCCGTTGGAATAATCAGAAATAAACTTGGTGTAATTTTAAAACAGCTAAAACTACGTTTCCTATTGTTGAACATACACGCTGTACTCTGAATAATTTTCATCTGCGCTGTATTCATAGTTTTCACATGATGTCACGCTCCAATGGACACGCCCCCCTGGAGGGCAAAAAAGACTTTCCGCCGCCCGCCATCCATTATAAAGTCATACATTTACGTTGAGTCTGCTGCTTTTGTTTAGGCATAATGCCGGATAGTTGTTGTGCTATCGGATGCACTAATTGCAGAGGAGACAAGCCTGGACTGGGTTCCTACGAAATTCCGTCCGATAAAGAAAATATAGAGGATTAGAAGATTGTGGATTTGTTCCATTAAACGTAATGCTACCTCTGTCTCCGGGGAGGGCATACAGGCAGCCGTCCAAATATACACGTATTCGCAGCGAACACGTCGTCAAAGCTAAGCACAAGTTAAGTTAAACACAAGTATATTAATTATCGTATTTTTAGCCATAAAACACATTTATATAATCGGTTTGACATAGTTTGTTGTGTATCGAGGCGACCAACTGCAGTGGCCGTAGCGAGTTAAAGTTAGCTGTTAGCTAAATAGTTGGGTTGCTGTGTTAGACAACGACACTTGCACTTTGTGTCCATATCTTTCCTTTTCTTTAGCTGAGAGGTGACCAAAATAAACGTGGGAAGTTACATTTGCCGGCTTTTGCTGCGTCTCAACGATGTGAGCCGCTATCGCCAGCAGCGTTTTGCATGTCACGTGACTGAAAACTATGATAACAGGTGCGTTCGACATGGACTGCGGCTGCATGAAACGACCGGCGAGAGTAGCCGCTTGCAGTCGGGGAAGAGTTGAAAACGGCTCTGTGAAGTTGGACATTCCAGCTTCTCGTGGTTTGCTGCGTTGATGTCAGTCATGGCCGATCAAGCGTTGTTTGCTTACGTTACTTTATTTATAATTAAACTTAGTCTTTCCGTTAGTAGAAGAGGTTGCCCAAAACCCTTTCTTCAACAAATGTTTTATTCAATCAAATTGTTTGGTCCGGATTTGAGCATTGGCGAAACTGAAGGTGTCAGAATAATTACAAAACAAGCGTCAAAGTTGTCGTGTGTGAGTCTGGCCAATCATGAAATAGCTGTGTCGTCATTTGAAGCCGTGCAGTTGCTCTTGAGAAAATGCGCTCGGCTACACAGACGGCAGTTCTCGAATCGATCTCACGGTACTTTGATGGCTACGTCACAGTGACCTAGCCTCTGCGCCGTCTCAAGTCGGACAAAAAGTCTAACCAGTCAGCCGCCTGCAGCCGCCTGCAGCCGGCTGCAGCGCTGCATGAAGCGAGGTCATGTCGAACGCACCTAGTGCCTTGCGGCTGCAGCAGCATACTTTTCTTTACTGTTTTCTTAAATTTTATAAACTACAAACTACTAACACATTTATTCATTGTCATTGATTGTATATGACTTTTACTGATAACATAATGCAATATAGCCAGGACAGCCTTACAGAGTCGCGACGCTTTGTGTTGCTGTATGATCACAAAATTCAGAGTTTACCCACCTCAAATTTTACCACTACAGCACTGGGTACACCCACAGCAACACATCTCACAACTTTCTGCATCGAGTGAGCGTTACGGGACTTTTTCGCGCTGCGCATCAGTGCAGGTTTATATTGGTGATTGACCACATTATGAAAATTGCACATTTTGTGGGTATTTGGGTGGCTCTGAAAAGAGCCTTTGTGTTGATTCGTAAGCTACACTTACACAATGCTCTTCAGGCAGACCAGGACATTTTCGAGGAACAACTCGTTCCCCATACAGTTCAGATGAACCCCGTCCCTCCTGAAAATGTCCTGATCATGGCGGATGTTGTGGTTGGCGACCCCAACTCTGCGCAAGAAGCCGGCCACTCCGGCATTGACAAGGCGCCTTGCCCGCTCGATGCCATAGGCACTGCGGCCCCTCACCTGGCTCCGGTAGACTCTCCTCTGGATAACGTTAGAGAACAGCACCAGGGTGTCGGGGAACATCCATTCGATGCAGTCGAGGTCTCGCCTATTGCTGCGCAAAAGGCTACACCCCGACTGCGACCCAAGGTTATTCCCCCCAAGATGGATGACCATCACGGCTGGTGCCGGCCCGACGTCCGGCAAAGAAGTGGCACGAGCTGCTCCCACCTCATCCCGCGCCGGCCCATCCAGCGGACCTGGCAGTCCAGCCCAAGCGTTCGGTGGAACCCTTCTGGCCGGGTGGCGGTCAGGTGGTGCTCCAGCCAGTGCACCAGTGAAGAACCAACAATCCATACATCCATTGTAATAGTTGGTAATGAAGTTAAATGATAGATATTGACAGCAAATAAAGGGATGGATATGCAAATTAATTGGCACGCCTCCCATAATTTCAAGGGGCATAGGCGGGAAGATGGTAAGCTACTGTACATTTGACCCCTCCCACCGGTCACTCGCTATGACGAGATAACCAAAGCAAGAGAAAACATGGCAGCCTACCTGATCGCTATTAGCCATTAGCTTACATCTCTATCCACATCATGAACCCGAGTAGAGGGCTGACAGCACCGTGTGGGGACACACCAATCATTCCCTTTACTGTTGTGTGAGATTTGTACTGGGAGTACATCTCACTCTGCTAAAGCAGTGAGGAAGGGGTTTGACATTTTAGTTCAGTGCAGTCTACTATCACCTGTGTGTCAGAGTACCTTTTGAACACACTAGGCATCATGGCACGGACTGCAACAGGGGACATTCAAATGCCCACAGCACCCAAAACTGTGTACAGAAAATTAGCCCAGGTTCTAATTGTTTTTCTAACAGTTGACTGATGTACGTTGAAGCGGTCCGCTAGATCCTTCAGAGACAGACCATAAAGAGGAACAACTCATCAACCAGCGGTAGACAATGGCTCTGTTGGTAGACAAATAGTAATTGATTTGTTGTACATTGTACAAAACAAAAGTGTTTGTAACAGCACTACATCAGAAAATAGTAATAGACTGCAGACAGTGTTGTGTCTGCATGCCTAATGTTTCAGACCCATATCTCCCTGACTGACTCATCTTTTGGGAAATGGTGAAAACTTACCCCAGAGTTAATTTAGCAGAATTTAATACTGGCTGGGCCCAAATTTAAGGAGTGTCCTTAAAATTCAAGATGTGCCGCCAATTTCGGCTCTTTAAATGTCTTTTTTTGAACACTTCTCAATGGCATAGAATATCTCTAAAGTTGACTTCTGCAGTAATTAAACAAAGCATACGTACGATGTCTTGATGCATTTCATGAAAGAAATGGTAAATAGTACCTACTGTCAACTAGCCTGGGTGTTAACCAAATTTATCCCCGCCCACAAAAAAATGTGGTTGGTAAGCTGGGTCTGGGGTCGCTCGGTTGGGGAAAAACTATGTCCGAACAAGAGCTGTTTCGGACCAATCAAATTGTAGGGCGGGCTTTATACGATGATGGACAGATGATCAACAGTAACAACCACGTAATTAACCAGGGGGCTGTTGCCCGAAACCAGGATAAGCGATTAAGCCGGGATATTCAAGTTATCCTGGATGACTTTAGCTTTGACTTGGTTGCACGAAAGCAGGTTGAATTAAGCCCAGCCAAGTAACCATGGAGATGTATTCTTTGCAGCAGGCTAACAGCCAGGCTAAGATTAATTCTGAAGTCTCATGTGTTAAATCAGCTGACGCTCTGATCCGAAATAAACGTGTTTAGCAGTTATTTCGTTGTCTTCTGAATGTGTTCTGATTTATTTTTATTAACATGCATTACTTGCCACTATTGCTGTCACGAGTTAGATTTTAAACCCTACTATTGCAGTTGTTAAGATGGTTAGAAATGGTTGAACAAAGTCAGTGATGAGGGCAGGGCCGGAGTGGGGCCACTTTTCAGCCTGCACAGTAAAATTTGCAGTGTCAAACTAACACTAAGAGTTCAATTTAACACTTTTCCTGAGTGTATTTGGTCCTAACCGGAATTGGTGTTAAATTGACTCTTCTCCAAGTGTTATTATTTTAGAGTTAAATTAACTCTAAATTGAGTAAAATGTTTACACTTGCTTACACTGTATTGAGTTAACACTAACACTCGCTTACACTGTGTTGAGTTGTTTAGACTTAACACTACAGGTTAAATAACTCTTGACAGTGTAATAATTATTCTAAGTAGTGTTAATTCATTCTTCAAAAAAACTCTGAGTTAAATTCCTATGCTAATTAACACTACATTGAGATAAAAGTTTAGACCACACTTGTGTAAACCTTGGTGTTTAATCTACACATCAATTATTATTTTCAATGTCAGGTTGCAAATACTTAATGTTTCAATGTTACAATGTCAAATATACCTTAAGTGAGTAATCACAAGTTACCACAAAATAATGCATTCAACAACTTTATTTTCATCAGGCCAAACTATCAAAGCATTTCAAGGAGAACACACAAACTCCTTTAAACCACTGACCTCAGGTCTGCATAAAATGGCAATATGGAACTAGAGAGCATGCAATTTCTGGGGAAATTGTGAGGGTGTGCCTGCTTGTCCGTCCCTTTAAGTTTTTCCCTTCTAGTGATATTTTCAAGCATTTAGCCTACTCATAGTCATCATCATCATCATCATCATCTTTATTGTCAGACTCAAGGTCCATAAAAAGAACACACAAAAACATTAAAAAAGAAAAACATAAAAAACATAAAACATTAAGAAAACCCACCCCACCGATAGGCCTACACACATTTTCATAAAAGACATTCATACCAATACCTCCACATTGGTGACTGGTAACGAATTGTACTGTAGCTGGGATTAGTCAGCACAACAATTATGCAATTCTGTGACGTATTAAGGCGACAGATACATTTATACATCAGGTTCCTCAACAATGCTCTGAAAGTGCTGACACCTGCATTACAAAACAGGGCACTAGCACTACAGCTCCTAGGCCTCCTCAGTAGAATCCTGAAGCAGTCATTATAAGCAACCTGTAGCTTCTGTAGACTGGCCTTTTTAAACGTTGCCCATAGGGCTGCAGTGTACAGTGGAGTACAGTATGCTTTAAAAAGTTGGATTTTTACTTTTTCAGAGCACATATGGAATTTTCTTGTCAACATATTAGCTTGGGCATATAGCATGCGACACTGTCTATAAATATCATCATCATCATACATCTGATCTGTCATGTAGTGACCCAGGTATTTTGTTTTCCTACAGACTCCCAACACTTGTCCTGACAGATAGAAATCTGGAAAGCACAATTCTTTGTCCCCTTTGGTTCTGCATATCATAACAATACTTTTTTTAGCATTGTATTGCACATCATATTTCATCCCATAATCAGAACAAATGTTCAGTAGCTGCTGAAAACCAGCACTGCTGGGAGAGAGAATGGCCAAGTCATCAGCATAGTCTATTGCATAATAATTCATTAAGAACACCCTTGGAAAGAAGCTACTGTAACAACGTTATCACTGGAAATATTTCTGATGGAATGGCGATTCAAACAGTAGCTCTATATCTGCTAACTTATGACGTGCCCCCAAAAACGTACATAAACTTGACATTTATTTAGTGGAAAATCGCTCATGCATAAAAAGCTCAATAGCGATCATTGTCAGTAACAACGCAAAATGCGATATAGCCCTTTGTGGAGAAGCTGCCCCGGTAAATTGTATAATACAGTGTTCGTCTTGGTGGCGATCGTTGGTTGAACGTTCCGTTGTACGGTTTAGGCTGAAATTAAATATTGCTTTCATGAACAGATTGACAAGTTTAGGCTGTGTCAATGAAGTTCGGGTTAGTAGTCAGACAGTTTCACTTATTGAAATACTTTTGATTTAAGGGAGTGCCGAACATGTTTTGTCGCCGTTTGACTTCCTACTGTAAACAGCTGTGGATGTTTTTGTTAGCTACAGTGTCTCGCGTAGACTACAGCGTTGCAGTACTCGTTTGAAATCACAGGTAATGATTATTTCACCAACCAATCGTTTACTTGTAATCTAATGTCATAATAAATCGTACAACGAAAATGTATTTGTGAGTAATGTTTATTTTAACGATTGAAAACAGATGCATCATAGACCGCTGTAGTATGTGTTGCCCGGGCAACATAGGCTAATGTCATAAAATGGATCGCAAGCTGGTGTAGGACATATTGATTCATCTAAATGTATCAACGTCAATATATAAATGTTTTCTGATATTTTAAAGCTACCTCAGAGACGTCTGAATGTCGAGTTGCTCGCTATATTTATAGCATAGAGTAGGCTACCGGACACCGTGAGCTCACAATTCAGCCTAGCCTACATGACACAGTTCACTCTAAAAAATGCTGGGTAAGGTTTAAAACAGCCCAGTCAATTCCAACCCAGCAGCTGGTTAAATATAGAACAGAACACACGTTAACCCAGCAAGATGGGTTGACCATTTAACCCAGAATGTTGGGTTGATCTGATCATTCAACTCCTAAATGCCTAGCTAGCATTACCTGAACTGTATAGCAAAAAGAAGTAAGCACATATAGGCCTACAACTAAATTGAATAATACAAACACGGAGAAAACATAACGTTGTTAGAAACGGTTTTATTGGTTTAATGTAGCCTACTGTAGACTACCTTTTCTATTTTTACCATCCACTTTTGGCGCCTTCACGAACGAACAGCCAGTCGTTAGTTAGCGTTACTACTACACTACAGTAGAGCTATCTACTAGAGCTAGCTACGCTAAACAGTCCAAAAGCAGACAGTTGCAAATAAAAACTCCTTAAAACAAATCGTTTGCAGTACAGTACGTTTATTTCGGTAGCGTTCTTCTGTATAGTTGAAAGTTGCAAACTGAGGTAACAGCTAAAACAAGCTAACGCTATCCTCAACAACACCTAGCTAGGATTCGGACAATCTCACCATTCAGTTGCTGCAAGAAATCTGTCTACAGTACTCCACCGGTGACCGGACTAGTATTTTTGCTGTCCCCTTACAATGTAAGGGTAAAGTAATGCTTCTGGCATTTCAAGTTAGCCTAGCTATCTCCCAGAAGTTAACGAGCTGCTAAACGAATGTTCTTCTACAGCCTGGCAGTCACGCGTGTTTTCGTGACGTTAGTAACGTCAATGACTGTGGCTAGCAAGTTAGCCACATTAGCTTCACTTTTCGCCACAAAAATGTACTTTAAGCTTAAACCATGCATCGGAACGTAAATTCTGATACAAGCAACTCAATCGCTACCAAGACGGAACGTTTGACCGGGTCGTTCTCTATGTAGTCCAAATATTGACCGAGTTTTAGGGGTGGGAAAATAAACAATAATAATAATAAAGAAATATATATGTGAGATAACAAAGGTTGTGCTTCATGCCGAAGGCAAAGCACACCCAATTACATACAGGATAGAATCTCTCATTCCATAAGTCATTTGAGCATCAAATGGTTTGAAGTAAAACAGTTCCCCCCGGGAAAATTGGCTTGAGTAGTGTTGGGAAATTGTATATCGTTTCTGCCCTTTTAAGGAATGCCTTAACGTGTTTGTATGGCAATCAGACCTCAATTTTTTTTAGATTGGATCCCCCACAAATTCAAGATTATTTTGCAAGATAAATAGGTGATTAAAATGTATATAACAGTGTAAATAGGTAGACAATATGTATGTATTAAGTGTTTATTATTATTATTATTAGTGTGTTAAAATATATGTATATGAATGATATGAATTAGAGAACATTTTTGAATATAACAAAGAAAAAGAAATCAGAGCATTAATGAATAAAATTAAAATGTGTTATTCATTCTACCTTGTTGTCCTGAACATTTCATTTGAAACATTTAAACTACATTTTCTGGGGTAATCGTTACGGCCGGGCAGGGAGGACACAGGCGCGGAGACAGTACCAGTTTAAGAAGTTTATTTTTAAGGAATCAGCAGGGGGTTAGGGCCGTGATCCGGGGGGAAGCTTGCTGGCATTGGGCTCCAGGGGGAGAGTAGCGGGGAAAGTCCAGGGAGCTGAGCGAGAGCAGGCTAGAGCAGACAGGCAGAGGGGTCCAGGAGGAAGTGCTGGCTGGCGAGGGCTGGAGCTGGTGGCTGGAGTCAGGCCGGGAGAGCTGTGGCAGAGAGAACAGGTGTAAGCACGTGACAAAATGCAGACGTAGCTGCAAACAGGTAAGAAGACTGAAGAGCAACTGACTTTTTTTGTCCCAGTACAGCCCTGGTGCAGGGTATCTGCAAGAGAAAAAGAAGGGAGGGGGGAGAGACCCAACATATATTAATATAAATAACAATAAATTCAACGACAGCATCTTTTCCTACCGCAGTCAGAACAATTTAAACCCTTTGCTAGCTCCCTGCCAAAAAATATACTGACCTCACCTAACTAATTCTCTTTCATTAGTTTGCTTATTATAGCTAGCAATGCCTGTCCTTGCTGCTGCTGCTGCTGTAGGAAAGCTGCCTGGGTTGCCTGCATTTGTGCTTGTTGCTGTGCCATCATGGTCATCATCTGCACCATCTGCTGTTGTGAGTCTTGTGCCCTCCTTGATTGTTCCTCCATCTCTTTCTTTTTTAAATCTAGCTCCTTCTCTCTCAACTCTCTATCAATTTGACTCCTCTCTCTCAAAAAATTAATCGTCTCTAGTCCAGAGTAGTTAACTAGCCAAGCTTCAAAATAAAGTCAGCTAAATAGTTTTTGACAAAGGGTTGGCTACTGTTAACTAACGTTAACCCATTGAAAACGTTACTTACTGAAGCCGTTGGTTCAGGGAGCAGCTAGCCGATGACATGTCTATGAAAAAACAAGAACACTGGTCAAGTGATCGGGTATTTCTAGGAAATATACTCATAATCCATAACACTACTAAATGTACAACCGAATACACACGAAAATGTAGTGTATAAAGGGATAAAAACGTATAATTACCTGAAGAAAAGGTGGCGTTGTAGGGAGGACTGCGAAACAGTAGTTCTCCCGTTGTCAACAGGCGTACTACAACGACGGGAAGTGACGACACACATTCGCGAATGCCCAAACGGCTACTCGACCGCCGTAGCCGTCCTCTCAACCGTCGATGCTTAAAGTCCCTATTACAGCACAGGAGGACACAACGTGGGGAGGAGGGGCAGTGAAAAATGTAACAAAACAAACACTTACCTTTAAAATGTAAAGCAAATTTTGTAGCCACATCTTCCTTGTCAAGGAAGACCCTGGCCCTCCCAGTGGCGGATTGTGTGACAGACACAGGGTCATCTGGATTATAGGTCAGGATGGCAACCTCCTGACCTAAGGCCTCCAGTTCATTCATCTAAGGAACATTGAACACAGGCAAAATGCCTTAGTTTATATTGAGGTACACAAGTGATGTCAACTAAAAATACTTTCTGCAACATTAATCTTACTATTCTTAGTTTTACGGTCAGTAAAAACAACCATAGTAAAACGATTTGCTATTCTCTTTAGAAACGACATGAAGTAGTTCCCACCGTGATCTGTAGCTGCTTCATACTACGCTTTATTTTTTGTGCCCTGAAGTCCCCCTTTAGCTCCTGGCCTTCCCTATCCTCCTCCAGCTTTTTGGCTAGCTTGCCATATTCCTCTTTTTGGGAAGAGGATAGTTCTCCCCACTTCCCAGCTAAAACTTACAGACTTCCTGACATGCAAGTAAAAAACATAAAAAGGTGTGTTAGACGGGATTCAAAAGATAAATCAGATAAACACAATAACTGGATACAAACAGTACAGCACATCTTTAATTATATTATTTAAAATGTATTCATAAATCATTATTGTCAAATATACAAACCTTGGCTTTTTAGGTGATCCCCTACAAAAAGATTGTATGGGGACACTTTCCTCTTGTACAGTTTTTGTTTTTGGCCTGTGGACCCACTGCCTATGGCCCTTTTATAGTTCCCAACCCAGTTCTAAAGACAAAGGTTTTGCACAATGGTTAGGTAAATAGGTAGCAAAGCGAAAATAGCTTTTACTGTAGATGTGATTTAGATCATTAATACACATAATTTAGTCTGCAGAGTATGCAGTACAGTGTCTCCTCTAAACAGTGCTTAAAATAAAAGCTCACTTGTATTACGGCTGAAGTCAGGCCTGTCTTCGAGGCAGCTTCACTGATGAGAGGTGACCCTATTCTTGTCATCCCCTGGTCAAAAAGTGCCTTGAGTATTTCTTCATGGGCCAGGGAGATGGTGGATCGTTCTAAAACATAAGCACTCATGAACAACAAGTCAACAAATAACATGAATTGCATTACATTTAATTATTTCAATTTATAGATAATATACATGGACATAATATGTAACAATCATGCTATCTTTAGGGTCAATTTGACCCCATTCAATGTTATTGCTCTGAATACATTATTATTCGTTTTGACTTGATTACTTGATGACTTTTCCTGAAATAATGGGGACAACTGGGTAAGCACCAAATGAACGTGATGGTATGTTTTAAGGGTCCTCTACACATTTAGTACCATCGGTTTTCTTAGGGTTAAATGTGATCGTGGGCTGTTTTAGCTGTAGATACAACATAAAACATATAAAATAACTATGTCGATTTTACACATTTCTTTGGGTTGTTTCGAATTATATAAGCTATGCTATAAGTCACAATAGCATGACATTTTATGATGTTCAAGAAACGTACATCTTAATAAATAAATACAACTTTTACTGCAAGTAAAATAGCCTAAATCATGGCCAGGTATTTGACGGTATTTATATTTGTTAACAACAACAAAAGGCATGTTTGGACAGCTGTTATGGAGCTGGCTCTTGTCAGACTAAATATATATTGATTGAAGAAGAGTTTTGAAATGAAGCGTGGTCTAAATGGAATAACAAGCCTCAACTGCGCAGGGGGGTTGACCTTGCGCGAAACTGCGTTTATCGTGACAATGCATGAGTTCAGTAAACGACCTGTGAGAGGCAGCAAAGCCTAGTCTCCCGGAAGTGTAAAGAACAAGAACCGCATTCGGCGGGAAAAACGAAATCTAGCCTACATAAACTGGATTGTGTCGAGTAGTAGCCAAGTAGGTTAAAGACTATTCAGTAGGTTAGAGTTGTTTGGGAGTAATGGATGTTTCTTAAAGGTTAAGAGTGTGTTAGCTTTCATAATTAGCTTACCGCAAAGTACATTAGCTTCCATGTTTTCCGGTGTGGGACGTAGGCTAGTTCTCTTCTTTTCTTAGACCTGTTCTCTTATTTCCTGGAAAGAATGTTTTTTTGTTGCGGGGTGACTATTGGTGTGTGTTGGATCACTATATGAAACCGGCGATTGTAATCTACTGCCCTTCTGCTTGTTTAAGGTCTAGGGTGGCTCCGTCCTTCCGCTTCCTGGGCATTAAAGCCTTTCCGTATTTTATTTTACATAGCCGTATACCTGTCCCCTTACTAGTATTAGTTAATTAGACTTAGCACCTTTCGTATAGTAGCCTATATGCCTAGTTAGACTTGTTTAAATTTACACCACTTAAGATTTACTCCAGTAGGCCTATATGTTGAATGTATGCACCTTTCTGCTATATTACATTCCTTATCTGTGCAAACTTTCATGCCGATTATAACCCTTCGGATTCTTTATTTTATGTATTAGTTTATTAGTCAGAGGCAATGCAGCGCACATTATTACATTAGGCCTACATGATTGAGAATTCTCCGATTTACGAACAAATAATTAGATTTATGGATCTAATGATAGGCTATAACAATTCACAATTCATCGCGCCATAGATTGAATATATTGAAGCATTCAATCGCACCATATTGAACTTTTATTGAAGCAGGGCTGGTATAGCAGAGCCAAGTCCGATGATGGAGGAGGCTGGTAGCAAAGCCGAGTCTATAATGCATTGTGGTACAGGCTGGTAGCAGAGCCGAGCCTGGTGCGGTTGGTGTAGGCTGGTAACCGAGCAGAGCCTGGTGCGGTTGGTGTTGGTAGCAGAGCCGAGCCTGGTGCTGATGGAGGCCGGTAGCAGAGCCGAGCCTGGGTTCCTGGGAGGATGAGAGTGTTATTAGGGGATGCGGATAATGGTGATGTGGATGGTGCACGATTACCGGGTATAGACTCGGGGTGTGGCGGAGAGTCCTTATGGGTCACAGCCGAGGAGCAGCTCTATCGGATACCCCGGGGAGCCTTTATGGGAGAAGCAGAGAAAAGGGGAGGGCGACGACAACATGATAGCACAAGGACCAGAGCAACGGAAGACACTTTAAACCTCGTATTTGAAACGGGAGATGGGTCGCATATTTTCTTCCGTGCTTTCGCTAGGCTGATGATAGTTTAGTTCATTGGAGTGGAGGAGACATGGTGCGCTATCTTCCTCCCAAACTTTAATCTAACTCCGTTGTTGTAGATGTGTTGCATAAAACCCTAATTTGTAACCCAGACGCCTGATCAGGCCTTTCTAAGAAGTTAAGCAAATACAATTTACTGCGTGTTACACAGTCATGCAGCAGATACTATATAGGCTACTGTATCAACATTTTACAGATTCATAACCACATTACACACCAGTGTTTCCCCTAGGTTTACAGCTTTGGGGGGGGGGTTGCCGTTGTGTAAATAAGATAAATAACATAAGGCCATTAGTTTGCTTAATAAAAGAGCAAGCTATAGACCTGTTTTATAGGAAAGGTAACCTTAAATTAATTTTTGGGTGATCTGGCACTACATAAGAAAACATTTTTTTTAAGAATAAAAAAAAAGAACTTGACCTTCCGGGGCGTAGCACCCCGACGCGAAGCGGAGGGGTTTTGTTTAGTCCTTAAGGGGCTTATTTTCCCTATAATGACAACGGCGTTCTATACATTATCCCGCTTATTACAAGGCTACTTGTCGAAAAAGTAACTTAACACAGTGTGTCTTTTTACAATTTATGTGTTACCATTCGTAGTACTTGTTGATCAGCAGAGAAATAGTTCGCCAAAGACGTTGAACTTCATAGACGTTGAACATTCTTTAGGCTTCAAATCAGCTGACGTCGCTAAGCAACAGAGTACGCTGGGGTTGAAAAGTGACTGGACTACTTGCGGAGTGCTACGAAAGACGCAAATCCGAGGCAAAAAAGCCACTTCCCCTGACAGCGGTCAATTATACATAGCAACGGTCAGTTATCGAAAAATAATTGACCGCAGAACGTTGGGAAGCCCCATTCAAGTGTATGGGGCATTCTACAGCATTAAGAACAGCCGTGTAATAAATAATAATAATGAACTAGTAAGACTATTTTCTTCCCCTTCCGGTCAGGTTCACGTTCATTTTGAGTTTAAAATTCTTCATATTAACAGTGTACACGTATAAATAAATACAAGGAAATCATATTTAATAGCCTAATTGGCCTACATTATTCATAAATCGTCTAGCGATGGTAACTGAAAATTTTCCGCTGGGCCTATATCCGAAACTTTTTCTATTTTTTTCCAGAATCGATGAGGAATTTCTAAAAACTGGATGGACATAACATTAACCCATATTATTGTGGAATTATCAAGGAGACTTTCGTGTTTTGGGGTTGAAAATTCTTCGAGGATATAAGAAAAATCATCCGTATAGGTTAAGTTAGGTTAAACTTTATTGTCCCCGTGGGGAAATTTGTCTTGGGCACAGTGCATCATTGCTTTCTGAAACATTCAGAGTACAACAGAACAAAAACACAACCACAGACACAAACACAACCAGACAAACTAACATTTAAACATTAAGAACATGGAGCTTGATAGACTTTAAATGGCACTTTGATGTAAAGCATATAAATCTACAGTGTGGAGCTAGAGTACTAGTGTGCATTGCACTAGAGCTCATGGATAAAGTGCTATGTGCTAAAGTGCAGTTCTAAAGTGCTATGTGCTAAAGTACTATGTGCTAAAGTAATATGTGCTAAAGTGCTAACCTATTTATTGCACATTATTCTATTGCACATTGTTCGTCAGTTTAATGGAGGCTGGGACAAATGACAATTTAAGGCGGTTAGATTTACATAGCGGCACCCGGAGTCTTTTCCCTGATGGCAGGGTTTCATATTCAGGAAAGAGTGGGTGTTGTGAGTTGGAAATGATTTTCTTTGCTTTTTTCCTAACTGCCTGCTCATAGATGCTCTGAATAGGCTCATATTCTTTCCTCCCTACGATTTTCATTGCCGTTTTTTGCATGCCGGCCAGTTTGTTTTTTAGCTTAACGGTTAGGTTGCCAAACCATGAGGTGATCCCATATCTAATGATGCTCTCTACAATGGCACTGTAGAAAATCATCATGATGTGGCTGCTTACGCCGTACAGTCTTAGTCTTCGCAAAAAATATAGCCTCTGTTGCAGTCTATTGCACAGGTTGTCAATATGTGTCTTCCAGCAGAGAAGATTATCAATGTGAACCCCTAAATATTTATAAGAGGACACCTGGATGATTTTCTGATTTTTGATGACCACTGGCTCATGGTCAGTCACTTTCCTTGGATCCAAAACCATTTCCTGTGTTTTGGTCACATTTAGAATAAGGTGGTTGGAATCACACCACTTAATGAATAGGTCTATCTCATCCTGGTACACAGAGGGGTCCATACCCTTGTGTAGAAGGCTCAGAATTACGGTATCGTCTGCAAATTTCACCATATAATTGTTAGGGTGCACAGTCCTACAATCATTGGTGTACAATGTGAACAGGGTTGGTGATAACACGCAACCCTGTGGGACTCCTGTGTTGCATTGTTTGGTGTCTGACAGTGTTCTGTTGACCTTCACTTGCTGTGTTCTGTTCGTTAAAAAAGAGTAGAACCATTTAATCAAGTTGGTGTTTACACTCATGTATTTGAGCTTCTCTAAAAGTATTTGAATTTGCACTGTATTAAAAGCTGAGCTAAAATCAACAAATAAAATTCTAGCATAAGCTTTTGTCTTCTCAAGGTATTTGGAGATAAAGTGCAAGATGCAAAGGATTGCATCATCAGTACTGCATTCCTGCTTATATGCAAACTGGTACACATCTAGCTTTGGCTCGACATCCTTCATGAGCAGTGACACAACACATTTTTCAAAACATTTCATAACAATCGAAGTGAGAGCTACGGGACGGAAATCGTTGTTTACTGTGGCACAGGGCTTTTTGGGCACCGGAGTTATAATTGACTTCTTCCACAGAGCTGGAACTGTGTGTGTGTTAAGTGACTGTTGGAATATTGGACACCATGCTGTTGTTAGTTCCTCTGCACAGCTTTTGAGCAGAAAAGCTGGCAGGCGGTCAGGGCCTGCGGCCTTGCCCGTACGTACTCTACTGAAGAGACGGCGGATGCTGGTCGGGTCGACTTCCAGGCAGCAGGTGTCATCAGTGTCTGGCAGGGACTGCAGAACACTGTCACACTCCTGAGAGAAGTTTTGACGGTCGAATCTCAGGTAAAAGTCATTCAGCTCGTTTGATTTTTGCTGCTCGTCCAGGGTGATGATTTGTTTCTTTGCAGGGTTCATATTAGTGACTGATTTCATAGTGTCCCAAAGTTTTTTTGTGTTTGACATTTTGAGGTTATGTTCCATTGTTTGCCTATGTTGTTCTCTTGCATTAGTGAGAAGTTGTTTGAGTTCTTTTTGGACAACTGACAGTCCTGCTCTGTCTTTACTTCTAAAGGCCTGCTTTTTCCTATTTATACAGTCTTTTATTTCTTTTGTTACATAGGGTTTGTTATTGGGGTAGATTACAATGCTTTTCTTGGGAACCACATTGCCAACACAAAACTCCATGTAGTCCGTTATAGTTACTGTTGCCTCATCAAGTTCGAGTGCATGGAACAGAGACCAGTCTGTGCAAAGAAAACACCCCTTTAATGTTTCAATAGCGTCATCTGACCACACATTAACTGTCTTATGCTCAGGTTTAATTGATTTAAAAACAGATTTATATGTGGGTATTAGATGTATGGTGTTGTGATCTGAATTAGAAAGGGGGGGCTTTGGTTTTGCTGAGTATCCTCCCTTTATATTGCCATAACATTTATCTAGAATCTTGTTATTTCTTGTGTCACATTTTACAAATTGTTCAAAGCCCGGCAAGGCAGTCTCCAGTTTACAATGGTTAAAGTCCCCCAAAAAGAAAACAGGAGCTCCGGTTGTGCGCTGCAGCTGTTCATGTGCGCACTCTGCTATGCACGCAGCAGCTCTGCCTGCATTGCCGCTGGGTGGGACATAAACAGCGGCTATGATGATGTTGCCAAACTCCCTAGGCAGGTAGTGAGGTCTCATTGATAAACACAGCACTTCTACATCGGGGCTGCATATGATTTTTTTCACAGTGAACTGTTTACACCACTTGTCACTCACGTACACGCCGACTCCACCCCCTTTCCTCTTCCCGGATGCGTCAGAGCGGTCTGCTCGCACGAGTGAGAATCCTTCCAGGTTGAGCAGGGAATCCGGGACGCCTTGGTGAAGCCACGTCTCGGTGAACACCATGATGTTGGATTCCCGGTATTCAAAGCAGCTCTTTAGGTTGACACGAAGCTCATCCAACTTTGGTGTCAGCGATCGCACGTTGCTGAGTATTATTGACGGCAGCGGTGGTCTGTTGTTACGCCGGCGGAGGCGTTCTCGGACACCTCCCCGTCTGCCTCGCTTGCGTTGTGGCCGTGTGCCGGTGTGTGTCGCTCGGATGGCTGCCGGTAGATGTTCCGGTGGTGTGGATTGGCGTGGTGTGGGTCGGAGGGACAGTAAGGCATCTCTGGAGTAGACGCGACATCCATGTTCCCACTGCACGTTCGTTGCAGGACAGAGAATTACGCGTTCGCTGATAGAAATCAGGATCAGCAGTGCAATATAAAAACTTGCTTCCATTGTTGGGGCTCAGGCTACAAACAATTGTGGTTCAGACGGCCGAGTTCTTTGTATGTCAATTGTCAATTCATGCCGTGATCAGCTTCACGTAAAGTCACAAGCACCAAAACATGTTCTTAAAAAACAAACAAAAATAAAACGAACACTTAAAAAACACATAAAAGCACTTAAAAACACATAAAAGCAACAAGCACAAGCCCGGGTCGCTGCAGTGCTGCGCCACCGGTGCAGCACTGTTTTCCTGTTTTCTCATTCCTCTCTCTCTCTCCCCTACTACCCTGTGCGTCCGCATCCGACGCCTAGGGCCGTGACAAAGTGTCGGTATTGGACGAGAAAACTGGTTTTTATATGGCTCTGAGATCACTATATGAAAGGGGCGATTGAAATCTACTGCCCTTCTGCTTTGGGATCACTATATGAAAGGGGCGATTGAAATCTACTGCCCTTCTGCTTTGGGATCACTATATGAAAGGAGCGATTGAAATCTACTGCCCTTCTGCTTGTCTAAGACCCAGGGTGGCTCATTATTAACACACACGGCTTAGCATATCACTAGTCAAATCGAGTAATTCCAACCTTCTAAACTACTGGTAGGACAGGAGGTGCCCTACTACTTGATTCAAATGGGTGATTTTTTACTGATTTACTGGGATCTAATCGACTGATTCAAACTGTATCGGGTGCTGAAAGAGTACATGTACTTTGACTCTGCATATTTTACACTGAGGAATTTACTGTGTGGGAGTTTCAGACCCACGACTGGCCCACTTTTTTTTGTTTACCAAACAGGGCTGGATGCAGCCTGCTTTGACTGGGGGTGCAGTGAACCTTTCGGGGGGGGGTATCATAATTACAGAAAGGGATCGTCATTTTTATATTGATCCCATTTTTTAGACTGCTTAACGATCCTAGTGTTAATCAGGCCAGAGCGTTGTAAACATTCGGGGCTTAACTGCATCCCGGTTAATGCGAGCGCGCATAGCGCTCGCTTGTGGCCATTAGTTGAGCGCAAAATCGTTTTTTTTGCTTTATGTAAAATAAACAGCCGTTTTTCAATTGGTAAAACCTTGTCAAGTGATGCCATCACTCCGGCCCTGCTCCCATCCATCCTCCCTGACGCGTATCGTTACGGTAGGGCCGCCTGGCCCAGCTATCGGTAGCCTATCTGAGAAAACTTTTTGGAAAAGACGCGCTAGGACCCAACCAACTTTATTTGTGAGGGGAGAACTCCCTCACATGGTACAACCCATGCAGAGGCTGCGGTGTCAGAATGCGGAACGTGTGTAGCCTACTTTAAGAGAAGATAGACTATAACGTAACAAATGTCAACAACAAAATATCCTCGACCAGCCCAAAAATGAAGCGGCCCACCGGCCCAAAAGTGAAGCGGCCCACCGGGAACTCTCCCGGTTCTCCCGATGGCCACTCCGGGCCTGGATGAGGGCAATATATAAAGTCCTATTCATCTGTGTTTCTTCTTGCACCATGGCATTCCCATTTCTAAACGACATGTTGGACGAAGAAGCACTGATACTAAGACGTGCTTTCAGACATGAAAGCGTTTTTCGGGACAAATCTGACCTGTTAATTTTTTCGGACGAGTATGGCTACCTGCAGTGACATGCGGTCAGGGGAGGCAGTGTCATCATGAAATGTAATAAAACGAATAACATAAAATAATAATAGGCCTATGTGTCCACTGATCTGTGATAGAAATATAATTATTGGATGATTCCAAGGGGTTTTATAGCCAATATCGCTGAATTTAAGTATTTTCCTGTTCAAATACGGGGCAAGAAGCGAAACGCCTCCTCTCGGATTGCGCAATCCCACACAAACTGGGCTGAGCTGCAACATTTTTTGCACACATTTTTATTATGTCCTCACATTTCATAGTCTTGGTCATGTATTTTACGTAGGCCTATTTGTAGGCTATAACATATTAGTCTTGCTGATCGTACATATTATTAATTGTTGCTCAGCGGGTGAAAAATATGCTGCACGCATGTGCTGCATCAGTGAATTTGTGATCGATACCTTGGTCTATTTAAGAAATCCGTGAAGCTGCACTTATCCCAACTATGTACACCTGAATTGACATAGCTTTACCTTCTCATCCTGGCTCGGCAAACGTGCAACCGATTAAGCCGCGATGAGCTGATCACACTAAGTCAAGCGGCGCCTTTTCAGTTATCCTGGATATCTTTATTCTACTTTTGTGCAACAGCCCCCTGGTCACCAAAGAGCACTTGGGTTGAATTTGTCTTAAACCAACAACATACTATGTTGCTTTGATTGGTTGTAGGTCTATCCAATTGAGCAAAGAGGTTGTCCCACTACAGTGTGCTTCAGCATTTTGATTAGTAGCCCAGCGGCATAGCAGACCAATTGTTCTAAAAGCACCAAAATTGGCACACATGTAGATTAATACATTCTGAACAATTTTGGATATAGAGGCATTCAAGATTCTCCCTGTAGCACATTTGGCGGCCATTTTTTGAAAATGCTATTTACCATTAGCGTCATTGAATATGTACCATAATTTGTCTTTTTGTGGATGCTTGAGGTGATAAGTGTGCTAGAGGTGATAAGTAGTGTACAATTACACATACTTGTGTGCTTACCAAATAAAATGGCTACCATTTTACAAGAAAAATGAATTTTACTTTGCAGCGGCAGTGGCAGTGACGGCGGCTGCAGTAATAGTATAGTGTTGATAGTCATGGTACTTGTAGTAGTAGCTTGTGGTAACATGGTGGTGTTTTGTGTCTTTGCAGGTGAGGCTTTGATAACCATTCAACTGGTGGTGGATTACAGCAGCAGTAGCAGCACCACCTGACATCAGAGACGCGTTGTTCCAGACTGCAGCCATGGCAAAGAAGTTCCAACTGGTCAATACTTTTGAGCAACGTACTCCCACAACACCTCCTGAGACAAACTGGAAGCTGTGTCTTGTATGTCAAGAGGAGACAACAGAGTCACTTGTGTGCCCAGTACTGTCTAAACGCCGAGACCCTGGGAGTGGATACACGACAATGGCTGCAAACTTGGTCAAGTTTGATGAACTAGGAAAACTGCCCAGAACTGTTCAGTTACAGAGACTAGATGAAGGACAAGGTGTTGAGGCGACAATGGTTGCCCACCAGGCCAAGTGGCATAAAACATGTATGCTCCAATACAATAACACAATGCTACGAAGAGCAGAGAAGAGACTCATCGCAAGCAGCTCAGCATTTGGTAGTACTGACAATTGTTAAGGATAGTGTAAACTGGGTGTTGAGAGGAAGAATGATACATGGTTAAGCATCGGACCAAGTTATTTGTAGTTTAATTAGTAATGATGCAATCACAAGATACACAATGAAAACAACACAACAAGATGTCCGTAGTCTAGTACAATGAATCAGTCGATGATGCAACAGCAGTCGTCCCACCAAAACAGAGTATAAGATTTAGAACGAACGAAGGCCTTCGTTGAGAAAGTGGTGGTGACAGAAAATCAGAGAAAGTTCTGCCCCTCCCAAGTTCTGTCTCCCCGCCCTTGGGAGACAGATCTTGTACTCCCCAGAGAGGGAGGTCTAGTGAGTGGCCATTGGTCAGGAGACCTTGGGGTGGTTATTGTTAACCAATTAAATGTCCAGGGCGTTCATGCTGGCGCAAGGTGGGCAGTCCACGGACCTGGTGATGTTAGGAGAGGGAGGGGGCAGAGAAGACCCACAGGTCTGGTGATGTTCAGGGAGGGGGGTGGACAAGACCCACAGGTCTGATGCAATCCAAGGGGGGGGTTGAGTTCTCCAGAGTTGAGAGCAGGTCATCTCGAGGTCCTGATGATATACGGGGTGGGGTCTTCAAGGGGAAGGGGAGAGGGTAAGACCACTCTAGGTCTGATGATGTAAAGGGGCAGATGGGGCAA
The DNA here is from genome assembly GCA_903064625.1 of Mallotus villosus. NCBI lineage: Eukaryota > Metazoa > Chordata > Actinopteri > Osmeriformes > Salangidae > Mallotus > Mallotus villosus. The sequence continues at coordinate 39,505 of CAEFZP010002326.1, read as the reverse complement.
GGTCTCCAAGGGGGAAGGGGGCATCCAGTGAGAAGGGGGGGGGCAGGGTCTCCAGGGAAACAGGGGTTATATTATCCATAGGTGGTAAGAACTGTCCGGTCTGACTCGTCCTGAAGCAGAGAAGAGTTATTTTCCCAGATCACCTTATCTCCCAAGTTGACACTTTTACTCCCATGAGCTGACTAGCTCATTGTGCTCACGCCAGTCCCTGAGCGTCACAAACTCGCCTCCCAAGTCAGTTTGCCTGACATCTGCATTCTTGTCCACACACCAGAGTTACATTTCAATGTTTCTTATCTGTTACTTTATTAAATCAATTGATCACATTCAATATTTGTATCTTAGTTATTAGCATTACAAAACATGTGTGTTTACATATTCATATTAGATATTGATTGGTATAGCAGCATTGATCAGCAGTATAATGCTATCATTCCCTCACAGTAGCCAACTGTCAATAAGAGAAATGGCTGTACATTTTGAGAGAGATATAAGAATAATAGAGAGCATGTCAGTGGAGGAGGAAGTTGATTTATTAGAGGAAGAGGAATTACTAACATAATTACTGTTAGCGAGAGAGCAGGGGCACAGAAGGGAGAGACGATGGTGTGTTCGTCCTCTTAACAGGACTCGAGAGAATCACGGAGAGTATCTGCTTGTAAAGCAGATGAGGGAAATGGACCCTGAAATGCACTTCAAATACTTCCGAATGTCAGCCAGTAGGTTCGACGATTTGGTCCACCGCATCCGTCCCTACATCCAGCGTGCCAGCACCCACTCATCACCTGTGACTGTAGCAGAGAGGTTGGCAGTCACACTCCGTATCCTGGCAAGTGGGGGCTCACAACAGAGTGTGGCTGCTAGCTACCGACTTGGGTCGGCCACAGTGTCTAACATCGTGTCCGAAGTCTGCAAGGCCATACACAAGACACTGAAGGAAGAGTACATCCCCTACCAATCCAGAGCTGGGTTCCAGGAAATAGCTAGGGATTTCTGGCAGATGTGGAACTTCCCCAACTGCATTGGTTGCATTAATGGGAAGCATGTTCAGATTAAAGCCCCTCCATCCGCCGGCAGCAAGTACTTTAATTACAAAGGCACGCACTCCGTGGTGTTGATGGCAGTTTGCGATGCCCAGTACCGGTTCACGATGCTGGACGTTGGCGCCTACGGGAGGCAGAGCGACGGGGGGGGGGTTTTCAGGCCAGTCGGTTTGGGCACGGGCTTCTTCAGGGGACACTCGATCTTCCTCCACCAGCCGATCTTCCTGGAAGTGCAGTGCCCATCCCACACACCTTTTTGGGAGATGCGGCTTTCCCCCCTGCACGTGAATCTGATGCGTCCTTACGGTAAGATTAATGTTGTTACTCCCCTAACGTTGAAGGCACCAAGCACAGCACCTCGTGTGGCTCTTGTGATTTGTGCACCGGTAAAAATAACCTGGACGGCAAAAAGTAAATCCCAATAAGTCCCAAGCGGAACGAAATATTGGTTCCCCCTTTTCCTATGGTTTTGGCTAAATAATAGGAAATGAGTTGACAGGAAATGTATTACTTATTTATTCAAATTATTATGCTGAACATTTAACTATTTATTGACCCTTAAACCCCAAAATTGACATGAAATATTCTCTAATAAATCTCTAACTATGAGAGTTGCCTCTGACGACATCATACAAATCATACAAAGCATTGTGTCTTGTCTATTACTTTTATACGCAGGTACCAATCTAGATGAAAGTAGGAAAATCTACAACTACAGGCACTCAAGAGCCAGGAGGGTGATCGAAAACACCTTTGGGATCATGTCTGCGCGATGGAGGGTCCTAGGTCGGCCGATCGAATTCAACCCAAAGAAGGTGGTTGATGTGGTCAATGCCTGTGTGGCTCTCCACAACTACCTGTGTTACACAGATGCTGCAAACTCCATGGCCACTAGGTATTATTATAAATTCATGTGTAATAGCAGCAACAGGAATCAAATAGGAATCAACGATCTTCAAGTCTAGCCTTGTTATACTCATATAATCCAACTCATCACCCTGTTAAATGTGTGTTTGTGCATATTTACTCTGTCAGGTATTGTGAGGGAATGATAGCATTATACTGCTGATCAATGCTGCTATACCAATCAATATCTAATATGAATATGTAAACACACATGTTTTGTAATGCTAATAACTAAGATACAAATATTGAATGTGATCAATTGATTTAATAAAGTAACAGATAAGAAACATTGAAATGTAACTTTGGTGTGTGGACAAGAATGCAGATGTCAGGCAAACTGACTGTGAAGTGTCAACTTGGGAGATAAGGTGATGCTGGGAACGTAACTCTTCGCTGCTTCAGGACGAGTCAGACCGGACAGTTCTTACTATGGATAATATGTCCCCTTCCCCTGGAGACCCTGCCCCCCCTTCTCACTGGATGTCCCCTTCCCCTGGAGACTTCTCACTGGATGTCCCCTTCCCCTGGAGACCCTGCTTCTCACTGGATGCCCCCCCTTTCCCTTCGAGCCCATCTGCCCCATCACATCATCTGACCTAGGAGTGGTCTTACCCTCTCCCCTCCCCCTTGAAGACCCCACCCCGTATATCATCAGGACCTCGAGATGACCTGCTCTCAACTCTGGAGAACTCAACTTGGATCATTGCTAATTAAACTACAAATAACTTGGTCCGATGCTTAACCGTGTATCATTCTTCCTCTCAACACCCAGTTTACACTATCCTTAACAATTGGTGACCTTCCGACGTGCCTGGGGTGAGAGATCTGGACGAGAGGTCCCTGAGAAGGGGACCCCAGCCGGCAGGAGCGGGACAGCTGTGGTTCACTGACACTCACTTGGATCCATAAAAATAAGGTAAGCAGAGCCTGTTTAAACGAAATCTGCATAGCTTAGGACTTTAGCTTTTAGGAGTGAGTGTCTTTAAACTGCACTGTACTGTGACTCTGGGCTGCACACTTTGAATCAAATTGTCCATAGAGAGATTAACGTTGATGCAAACTCAATGATACGAGGTGGGGTCTGGCAGATGTGGCACTGTGACGGGAGCGCCTGGCAGTTTCTGCGTGAAACGAGGCAGGGTCTGGCAGTAGTCACACTGTGACGGGAGCACCTGGCATTTTCTATTTTATCTATTATGAAACGAGGTGGGGTCTGGCAGATGTGGCACTGTGACGGGAGCGCCTGGCAGTTTCTGCGTGAAACGAGGCGGGGTCTGGCAGTAGTCACACTGTGACGGGAGCACCTGGCAGTTTTCTGAAACGAGGTGGGGTCTGGCAGATGTGGCACTGTGACGGGAGCGCCTGGCAGTTTCTGCGTGAAACGAGGCGGGGTCTGGCAGTGGTCACACTGTGACGGGAGCACCTGGCAGTTTCTGATTGTGTCTATTGTGAAACGAGGTGGGGTCTGGCAGATGTGGCACTGTGACGGGAGCGCCTGGCAGTTTCTGCGTGAAACGAGGCGGGGTCTGGCAGTAGTCACACTGTGACGGGAGCACCTGGCAGTTTTTGATAGTCTCTAAATAATATGTTTGTGGAGATTTAAGGAGTAGCAAACCTCTTTTTCTTGCTCTCTCTCTCTTTCTCCCTATCTACTGCATTGCTGGAATGGGCTATGCCGAGGTTCGAGCAGAGCACATTTCACAAGCAGACTCTCTCTCTTTCTTGCTCTCTCTCCCTTTCTCTCTATTGCATTGTCGGGATGGGGCCATGCCGAGGTTCGAGCATGGCGCATTTTAGACAGCACTCTCTCTCTCCCTTTCTCTCGCTCTCTCTCTCTCTCTCTCGCTATCTCTTAGCATTGTTGGGTTAATTATGTGAATGTATCTCTCTCTCTCTCTCTCTCTCTCTCTCTCTCTCTCTCTCTCTACTGCATTGCTGGAATGGGCTATGCCGAGGTTCGAGCAGAGCACATTTCACAAGCAGACTCTCTCTCTTTCTTGCTCTCTCTCCCCTTTCTCTCTATTGCATTGTCGGGATGGGGCCATGCCGAGGTTCGAGCATGGCGCATTTTAGACAAGCACCTCTCTCTCTCCCTTTCCTCCTCGCTCTCTCTCTCTCTCTCTCTCTCTCTCGCTATCTCTTAGCATTGTTTGGGTTAATTATGTGAATGTATCTCTCTCTCTCTCTTTCTTCTCTCTCTCTCTCTCTCTCTACTGCATTGCTGGAATGGGCTATGCCGAGGTTCGAGCAGAGCACATTTCACAAGCAACTCTCTCTCTTTCTTGCTCTCTCTCCCTTTCTCTCTATTGCATTGTCGGGATGGGGCCATGCCGAGGTTCGAGCATGGCGCATTTTAGACAAGCACTCTCTCTCTCCCTTTCTCTCGCTCTCTCTCTCTCTCTCTCTCTCGCTATCTCTTAGCATTGTTGGGTTAATAATGTGTATCTCTCCCCTCGCACCCCTCCCCTCTCCACTCCTCTCCTCTCACCCCCCTCCCCTCTCACACACTCTCCCTTCACACACCTCCCCTCCCTTCCCTTCTCCTCTCCTCTCCTCTCCTCTCCTCCCCCTCCCCTCTCCTCTCCTCTCCTCTCCACTCCTCTCCTCTCTCTCCCCTCGCACCCCTCTCCTCTCCTCTCCCTTCACACACCTCCCCTCCCCTCCCTCCCTCCCCCTCCCCGTCCCCTCTCCTCTCCTCTCACCCCTCCCCGCTCACACTCTCTCCCTTCACACACCTCCCCTCCCTTCCCTTCCCCTCTCCTATCCTCTACTCTCCTCACCCCTCCCCTCTCCACTCCTCTCCTTTCTCCTCTCCTCTCCCTTCACACCACCTCCCCTCACACTCCCCACCCCTCCAACCCCCTCCCCTCTCACACACTCTCTCCCTTCCCACACCACCTCCCCTCAACTCCCCACCCCTCCCCTCCAACCCTCCCCTCTCACACACTCTCTCCCTTCACACACCTCTCCTCACCCTCCCCCACCCCTCTCCTCCCCTGTTCTGTGTTTTATGTGTCTCAAGGGTTAGTGTCCCCTGTTCTGTGTTTTATGTGTCTCAAGGGTTAGAGTCCCTGTTCTTTGTTGTGTGTCAAAACTGTAGGTCCCGGTACCGGTTGTGTGGGTTAGAAGTGACAGGTTTGAGTCCTGTCGAGAAGGGATTAAAGTTCTTTATAAGTAATATTTAAATGGAGTCAGATTGTGTTGAATAAATATAGAGAGGAGTGTGCTTCTTTTTTGTCCTCTCCTATACAAGATATTTGTCATATTTGAGTGGAGTCAGATTGAGTTGAACAGTGTACAGTCCTAACTATGATGAGAGTGGAATACAAGATGGTAGGTTGAGAGCGCGTGGGGAGGGGAAGAGAAAGAGAGAGATAGGCTTCTGGAGAACAATGGCGAGTCTATGTTAACTATTCCTAACGAAAGTTAGATTAAATCATTTGCAAACTAAAATCAAACGTAACAAATTAAATTAATAACATGGAAGGTGCTTGGTTTAAACACTGATGTTTTGAAGAGGACACAATGAATATGGGTTTTTAAGAGTTTTGATAAAGGTATTAGATGTAATTTGGTTAAAAATAAGAAAGAGAAAATAACTAAATGTACTTTTATTTTGAGTTTGGTTTAACGTTTTATTTTAGAGTTTTATCAGAGCCTGGCATACTGTTTGGGATAAACAGTTAGGCTGTGATAATATTATATTAATGAATGGTATTAGTGCATGAAGAGGGGTATTATAACATTCAGTTCTGAAATAATTTGGGAAGCCAAGAAATCGTGGTTATGATGGTTTGAGCTAATTGGCTCGTTTTGAACTGCAGCAAAACGAGTTATGAAGTTCTACCTATCTAACCTTTGAAAAAAAATATATATATATAGTTGGGGAGGATAATAGCTACATTAAGAACATTATTTGGTCTATATTTCATTTGGGAAGCATACAGATTAAATTCTGGTTTGGGATAATGACAATAGTTTTTCATATCTTTGACAATAAGAAATGTGAAGGGAAAATACTGCCTGGTAATTATAGATATGTTTACTGAGTGGATTGAAGTATTTCCTAGTTCGCTTACCACATGCATTAACAACATTTGAATTGAATTGTTGCACTTAAACCTGATGCTAACTAGAAAAGAGGTATCTTCTGCTAAATTCTGTTCCAGGTGGAGCAGTCAACCAAAGAGTGGAAGCTCTGCAACGCTTTAACAGAGCAGCAGACAGTTTTATTTGAGATGAAATGATAGTGTGGTGAGATTAAACTATTTTGTGAGGCAGCAGGTGACAGGCATGACTGGTGCAACAACAGTCTTTATTTTTCTTATTTTCAATTTTGTATTTTTCTTAACCAAAACTTTCAATTTGTCTTATTTTACTTTGGGTTTTTCTTATTTTACCATTTCAATCAGGAGAGACCTGGGATGAGTAAAGTGATGTTTATTTACATAACGATAAATGTACTACAAGTGTTTGGAGCTTAGACCCCATGGGGAATTTCTGATCAAAGGGCGCCTGCCCAACATCCGAAGAAGAATCCCCAAAAGTGGTAGCTACAAATAAAGTCAATTAAAACATACTCACCAACAGGATGGAACCATGAAACGCTGAGGAATAAGCAACAAACACAGAAAAGGAAATGCCGACCGAAATGGTGCTCAGCACCAATCGGTACGACCATAATAAGTACGATAGTAGCCTATAACAGAATGACCAATAACATACATACCCGGGCCGGATCATGCAGGAGATGGCAAGGCACGGACAGGCCCTATAGCTACCCACGAAGCCAGACGATAGCAATGCAAGTGATGTATGCAGTAGCCAGCCAAGGCTAGAAGGCGGACGCCCTGAAATGCGATAGCCCGCCGGCAGAGGACCGATGCCAACGTGAAGCCTAATGGTTATGTACGCAATAGCCACCTAGGCTAGAGGACGCTGTCCTGAAGTGCAATAGCCAGTAAAGGCCGGGGCTAGCAAAGCCCTGTATGTGCAATAGCCAGCAAAGGCCAAGGGACCCACGCCCCCATGTATGATGTGTGACATGCGTTAGCTATGGAGGATAGATGTCCTTATTACGTGCCAGATGGTAAAGTGCGCTATAGCCAGCTAGGCTAGACAGGACGCTGTCCTGAAATGCAAGGCCAGCAAGGCCACATACAGAAACCCCCATGAACACTGCAACGCTAGCCTAATGGGTATGTACGCAATAGCCAGCCCAGGCTAGAGGACGCTGTCCTGAAGTGCAATAGCCGGTCAAGGCCGGGGCTAGCAAAGCCCTGTATGTGCAATAGCCAGCAAAGGCCAGGGGACCCACGCCCCCATGTATGATGTGTGACATGCGTTATAGGACCGACGCCCTGATTACGTTGGGGAGGACGCTGGCGCTCCCTGTTTCGCCGCTTCTCCAGCCGAGCCAAAACAACACTGTTTTGTTTTGTTTTTAAATAGTTTTTTTAATCTTTTTAACCTTTTTAAACTATTTCACTATCCGCGTCCGACCAGTAGACCTTTTCAAATCTAGCGGTTGCCTACCTGTTGCTGCTAGCACACTACCTGCAGTGTACTTTTCCCCCCGTTGCCGCCGGCACCATTATGTTGAGTTACTCCGTCAACCAGCTGATGAATCTCAAAAATGTCTTCACTCCACCGGACATTACAGTGATTAAACAACTTGGACTTCTCCGCCGTCGGCGCTATATCCACAGAGGCTCCCGAAGAAAGTTCCTCAACCCACCGAAAAGTCCTGCCATCCCGGCTCACTGGTCAGTCACGCGTCTTGTCGCACCTCACATACGTCATCAGAGCGTTGTCTCCTACTGGATAAGTAGTTTGGGCATCTCCATGGCAACACCTATCAGGGAATTGGATGGAAAACGTGGAGTGGACTCTAGTCTGCTACGTCCACTGCCAAGATGTGTTGCTTCATCCAGCAGCAAAATTGAACTTTTTAATGCCCAATCAATCAGCAACAAATCCTGTCTAATACATGATCATATACTGGATAAATGTCTGGATTTTATGTGCATCACAGAGACCTGGCACCAACCAGATACTTTCTCCTCCTTAAATGAGAGCTGTCCCCCAGGATATAGCTACCTCCAGAAAGCCCGCAGTACAGGTCGTGGTGGCGGCCTGTCGGTCATCCATCGCAGTGATCTGGAGTTATCTCTGCAGCCCCTGCCTGAACTCTCTTCATTTGAATGCCTTGCTTTTAAATGTAAGCCCCCTTCCTCTGTGCTGTTCCTCCTTATTTACCGACCACCAAAACCGAACACATCTTTCATCCCTGAGATGTCAAATCTTCTCACAACTTTCTGCACATCCTCTGCCGACGTTATCATTTTAGGTGATATGAACATCCACGTCGATACCCCCTCCTGCCGCTTTGCTGCTGAATTTCTTCAGCTATTGGACTGCTTTAATTTAAAGCAACTTGTTGATGTCCCCACACACACCAGGGGGCACACCTTGGACCTGGTCATCACAAACTCTGCCCCTCTCACAAACCTGCAGGTGTATGACCTTGGTGTCTCTGACCACAAGATCATTTCTATGGAGTTGCCATCCTCATCCAGCCTCTCAAAGCCTAGACGAAATATCAGTTTTAGAAATCTCAAAAACATTAACCAAGAACACCTGTCAGCAGACTTTCAGCATCTCTCCACACTTTTCTCATCAGCCGACGAAGCAGTGGACTACTACAACAGCCATCTGAGTAGCCTCCTGGATCACCATGCACCTGTTAAAACCAGAGCAGTCACCTTCACCCGCCCAGCTCCCTGGTTTTCAGATGGGCTGCGGAAGATGAAGGCAGCAGGGCGAGTCCTTGAGCGGCAATACAAAACATCTGGCCTCACTGTTCACAATCAAATCTACCGGGAGCACCAACTACAGTATTCAAAGTCCCTTAAAGAGGCAAGGTCACTTTTTTACTCTGACGCCATCAGAAACAATCCAGGAAACTCCAAACGGCTCTTCTCTACGGTCAACCATCTTCTCAAACCACAATCCCCCCCACTGACTGGCACCACAGAAGAACAGTGCAATCACTTCATGGATTTTTTCAAATCAAAGATTGCACATATTCGTTCTGCTCTTTCTGGTCCTCCCACCCAAACCGTTCCCCCATATACATATGCCATTTCACAACCCCTAAACTGCTTTCCTGTGGTTTCATCAGAAGAGGTGCAGAACATCATCAGGAAGATGAAACCCTCCACCTGTGCCCTGGACCCTCTCCCAACCTCCCTGGTAAAAACCCATGTCACAGTCTTAAGTCCCCTGATCGCCTCTGTTATAAATCACTCTCTCCAAACTGGTCACGTTCCCCCCGTCTTAAAGAAAGCCATAATCAGACCACTGCTCAAAAAACACACCCTTGACCCAGAAGTCCTATCACACTACAGGCCCATCTCCAATCTCCCCTTCATATCCAAAGTACTTGAGAAAGCAGTTGCCACTCACCTTCAAAACCACCTCAAACTAAACAACCTCTATGAAAAATTCCAGTCCGGTTTCCGCTCCGCCCACAGCACAGAAACAGCACTAGTAAGAGTTACAAACGACCTCCTGAGGTCATCCGACGCTGGCTCCCCCTCCCTCCTCATCCTTCTGGATCTCTCTGCTGCTTTTGACACAGTCGACCATGACATTCTTCTAAACCGCCTCCACCTCACCACTGGACTCACTGGCACTCCCCTCAGTTGGTTTCAGTCATACCTCAAAAACCGGATAGAATGCATCTCCCTGGGTCCCTCCAAATCGAACCCACACACAGTCACTTGCGGTGTCCCCCAGGGTTCAGTCCTTGGCCCCATCCTCTTTATCCTCTACCTCATCCCCCTTGGTCAGGTCATCAGCCGCCACGGTTTCTCATTCCACTGCTATGCCGACGACACACAGCTCTATGTCAATGCCACAGCTGCCACCCCACCTTTAACATCACCGTCATCCCCATCAAAACTCACCACGTGCCTGGAGGAGATAAAGGCATGGATGGAGCACAATTTCCTCCAACTCAACAGCGCCAAAACCGAAGCCATCCTGATCGGCACCTCTCACCAGACCAAATCATCATCCATAACCAGCATCAGCTTTTCTGGCTCAAATATCCCTCTCTCATCAACAGTAACAAATCTTGGTGTAAAAATGGACCCCCAGCTCACTTTTGAATCCCATATCAACCACCTCTGCAAGACCTCCTTCTATCACCTCCGCAACATTTCCAAACTCCGCCCCATTCTCTCACTCTCAGACTCCGAAAAACTAGTCCATGCCTTTATCTCCTCCAGACTGGACTACTGTAACGCACTACTCATCGGGATCCCTAGCAAGAGCCTGCAGAGGCTTCAATACGTACAAAACTCTGCAGCTAGGATCCTGATGAGAGTCCGTAAGCATGAGCACATTACCCCCATCCTCCACTCACTCCACTGGCTTCCGGTTTCCACCCGGATTGAGTATAAGGTTTCCGTCCTCACTCACCAATCTATCCATGGACATGCCCCCCCATACCTCAAAGAACTTCTCAACCCACATAGCACAACACGCTCCCTCCGCTCCACTCACTCTAACCTCCTCCACTTACCCAGAACCAAACTGAGGACCATGGGAGATAGGGCCTTCAGTGTTGCCGCCCCACGCCTGTGGAATGCCCTCCCTGACACCTTGAGGGCACCACAATCCACTGATTGTTTTAAAAAAGGTCTTAAAACATTTCTTTTTAAAAAAACCTTTGGCTCGCACTCTTAGATGTTTTTAAAACCCCCTTTTTATTTTTATTTTTGTTTTTAACCTGTAGCCCTTTGAGATCTTCGGATGAAAAGGGCACTATAAATTAAATTTATTATTATTATTATTATTATTACGTGCCTAATAGTATGTGCGCTATAGCCAGCTAGGCTAGACAGGACGCTGTCCTGAATGCAAGGCCAGCAAGGCCACGAACACTGTAACGCTAGCCTAATGGGTATGTACGCAATAGCCAGCATAGGCTAGAGGACGCTGTCCTGAAGTGCAATAGCCGGTCAAGGCCGGGGCTAGCAAAGCCCTGATGTGCAATAGCCAGCAAAGGCCAGGGGACCCACGCCCCCATGTATGATGTGTGACATGCGTTATAGGACCGACGCCCTGATTACGTGCCTAATGTATGTGCGCTATAGCCAGCTAGGCTAGACAGGACGCTGTCCTGCAATGCAAGGCCAGCAAGGCCACGAACACTGTAACGCTAGCCTAATGGGTATGTACGCAATAGCCAGCATAGGCTAGAGGACGCTGTCCTGAAGTGCAATAGCCGGTCAAGGCCGGGGCTAGCAAAGCCCTGATGTGCAATAGCCAGCAAAGGCCAGGGGACCCACGCCCCCATGTATGATGTGTGACATGCGTTATAGGACCGACGCCCTGATTACGTGCCTAATAGTATGTGCGCTATAGCCAGCTAGGCTAGACAGGACGCTGTCCTGAATGCAAGGCCAGCAAGGCCACGAACACTGTAACGCTAGCCTAATGGGTATGTACGCAATAGCCAGCATAGGCTAGAGGACGCTGTCCTGAAGTGCAATAGCCGGTCAAGGCCGGGGCTAGCAAAGCCCTGATGTGCAATAGCCAGCAAAGGCCAGGGGACCCACGCCCCCATGTATGATGTGTGACATGCGTTATAGGACCGACGCCCTGATTACGTGCCTAATAGTATGTGCGCTATAGCCAGCTAGGCTAGACAGGACGCTGTCCTGCAATGCAAGGCCAGCAAGGCCACGAACACTGTAACGCTAGCCTAATGGGTATGTACGCAATAGCCAGCATAGGCTAGAGGACGCTGTCCTGAAGTGCAATAGCCGGTCAAGGCCGGGGCTAGCAAAGCCCTGATGTGCAATAGCCAGCAAAGGCCAGGGGACCCACGCCCCCATGTATGATGTGTGACATGCGTTATAGGACCGACGCCCTGATTACGTGCCTAATAGTATGTGCGCTATAGCCAGCTAGGCTAGACAGGACGCTGTCCTGCAATGCAAGGCCAGCAAGGCCGCGGACCGAAACCCCACATGAATACGTGTAGCCTAATGGTTATGTACGCAATAGCCAGCCTAGGCTAGAGGACGCTGTCCTGAAATGTATTTATGACAACCTGCGATGCTGGAAGACCGATTCCCTTTGAATGGTGTTATGCATGCACCGGAAAGCCTGGTATCCACCAACAACGGAGAGGGCATTGATGCCTGCAGACAGAAGAAGCAGTTTACACGACACAACATTGCCACCACCACCAGTTATTTGCAAATGCACACCGAGAGTATCGATGACGGCAGCAGTAAAGGACGAACGCCTGACATGTACGCTGGCGCCCAATTGGGTAGGGGCGCACACCACAACCTGCACGGCGGCGTAGTAGCACCGTTTTCCTAAAAGGGCCTGGATACCGACCGGTTACCTGTTCTACTAATTATAACAGTAGTAACCTACCAACTGCCACTGAAACACGCCCCAAAAACGTAATAGAGTGACAGACATAGGGGGGGAAAGCCAAATCAGCGTGCGCAGAAGCGATCACTGACAGAAAAAATGCGACCATCGGTAAAATCAATCACGGAGGGGCCGAACCCGGCAAATCGTGCAACGAGCAAGCTAGCCCAGCAGCCGTGCCGCTAGCCAAAATTCCCCAGGAGGATAGCTACTTAAGCAGCCTACTTGAGCTCCGCATCCCCATCGGCGGCGACAGAAAACAGCACGGACAACAACCGTACAGAGGAAACGTGAGAACAGCAGTAACAGAACGAACAGGAATATACTGTACCCGCCCCGCACGCGTGAGACCACAATCGCGAACACATGAAAGGGACCAAGCCCAACAGCGACGAATCCGCCACAGCGGAGGCCAGAGGGAGCAGCCGCACGCCTACACGCGACTTCCTGGAGCGGGGAACCCCGACCCGGGCGCCGAGAAGACCAGAGCGTGCAGCCCGAAGTCCAACGCCGAGTCCGACATCGCCCCAAAACAGCAAGCAAGCCACGGAGCAACAGCGACATAGAACGACGAAAGATCCAGCCAGCACGAACACAACGGAATCGCGCACTTGATAGCATGGGAACGACGAAAGATCCAGCCAGCACGAACACAACGGAATCGCGCACTTGATAGCATGGACAACTACACAGGGAGAGGATCGTATTTAAAGGCACGGGATCATGTGACAGTGTTAATTGATAGACTGGAACGCTATCTAACTGTAGAGCGTTCTTAGCGGGGGGAGAGAGTAGTACATAACCGAGTACGCCCGAGTGCAGGGATCGGTCTTGCCTGACTGAACTTGCGCTGTGCTTCATATCCTCTTATTTTTCTTATAATGATTAATGGCTTGGCTGAAGTGAAGAATTGACATTTGTGTTGGTTGTCACACCTTTTAGAGGGAGGAACAATGAAAACTTTAAAATAACCACACAAAATAACCACAAAAAAACTAATTTTTTGTTTTACTATATGTTTCGAATTTATTTTATTTTATTACATTTCTAAACTTTAAAGGATCTCTCTAATTTCCAGAGGTTTTTCTAATGTAATTTATTTTATTACAATTCTAAAAGCTTGGCTAAAGTTGTATGTATGTGGTGAAGGGGACCTGTGAGTATGTCCAGGTCTGCCTTGGGTACATGGATGTCGAATGTCCACTCTGCGGAGTGACGGTGGGTTTTCCCCTATAACATCATTAGGGTTTTCCCACTGTGTCCAGTGTGTCCACACCACTTGGCCATAACGCTGCATAGTCTCATTATTATCGTTGTAAGCATTGTGTTCCTTAACGGGATATTTTAAATGTTGTGTTAGTGGTCACACCCTTTAAAGGGTGTGAAAGGAGGGATTCCAAGAAAACTTTCAAATATCCTGTCCGAATTAACAGTTTCTTTCTACGTGTTGACTCTTCTAATGTTCTGTTTAACAGATTGACTGATCGTAAGATATGGTCGTCACACCCTTTAGAGGGTGTGAAAGGAGGGTGAGTTCTAGTGAAAAATGTTATATATATCTTCCTGTAATCTGACTGACTGTTTCTTATTGCTCATCTGAACTAACCTCCATTGTTTGCTCACACAGGTTCATAATATTTTAAATTTGAGTAGTCACACCCTTTAAAGGGTGTGAAAGGAGGGATCCTATGAAAACTTTAAAATATTAAATTTTGACTGTTTTGATGACCATATGCAAATGTTTAACCTAGTTAACGACTGATTTTGTATTTTAACATCTAGTTTGACTGTATTTTGGTTGGTTTTGGCCTTTACTGCCCGACTGGGATATTTTAAATTTGTGTTGTCACACCCTTTAGAGGGTGTGAAAGGAGGGATCCATGAAACTTTAAAATATCCAGTTTTAATGTTGACACCACATAGTGGTGTCAAAGGAGGGATTGTGAGGGAATGATAGCATTATACTGCTGATCAATGCTGCTATACCAATCAATATCTAATATGAATATGTAAACACACATGTTTTGTAATGCTAATAACTAAGATACAAATATTGAATGTGATCAATTGATTTAATAAAGTAACAGATAAGAAACATTGAAATGTAACTCTGGTGTGTGGACAAGAATGCAGATGTCAGGCAAACTGACTTGGGAGGCGAGTTCGTGACGCTCAGGGACTGTTGTGAGCACAATGAGCTAGTCAGCTCATGGGAGTAAAAGTGTCAACTTGGGAGATAAGGTGATGCTGGGAAAATAACTCTTCTCTGCTTCAGGACGAGTCAGACCGGACAGTTCTTACCACCTATGGATAATATAACCCCTGTTTCCCTGGAGACCCTGCCCCCCCCCTTCTCACTGGATGCCCCCTTCCCCCTTGGAGACCTTGCCCCATCTGCCCCTTTACATCATCAGACCTAGAGTGGTCTTACCCTCTCCCCTTCCCCTTGAAGACCCCACCCCGTATATCATCAGGACCTCGGGATGACCTGCTCTCAACCCTGAAGAACTCAACCCCCCCCTTGGATTGCATCAGACCTGTGGGTCTTGTCCACCCCCCTCCCTGAACAACACCAGACCTGTGGGTCTTCTCTGCCCCCTCCCTCTCCTAACATCACCAGGTCCGTGGACTGCCCACCTTGCGCCAGCATGAACGCCCTGGACATTTAATTGGTTAACAATTGCCACCCCAAGGTCTCCTGACCAATGGCCACTCACCAGACCTCCCTCTCTGGGGAGTACAAGACCTGTCTCCCAAGGGCGGGGAGACAGAACTTGGGAGGGGCAGAACTTTCTCAGATTTTCTGTCACGACCACTTTCTCAACGAAGGCCTTCGTTCGTTCTAATCTTATACTCTGTTTTGGTGGGACGACTGCTGTTGCATCATCGACTGATTCATTGTACTAGACTACGGACATCTTGTTGTGTTGTTTTCATTGTGTATCTTGTGATTGCATCATTACTAATTAAACTACAAATAACTTGGTCCGATGCTTAACCGTGTATCATTCTTCCTCTCAACACCCAGTTTACACTATCCTTAACACTACAAAGCGTTAACAATGTAACGTAATGTAATGTAATAGAAACTAGAGAGCATGCAATTTCTGGGGAAATTGTGAGGGTGTGCCTGTTTGCGTTGGTTGCAGGTGGGTCCGTCCCTTTAAGTTTTTCCCTTCTAGTGATATTTTCAAGCATTTAGCCCTAGCCTACTCATAGGTTATTGCATAATTCATTAAGAACACCCTTGGAAAGAAGCTACTGTAACAACGTTATCACTGGCAATATTTCAGATGGAATCGCGATTCAAACAGTATGTCTGCTAACTGAAAATATGCCCCGAAAAAACCTAAATAAGTTTGACATTTATTTAGTAGAAAATCGCTCATGCATAAAAAGCTCAATAGCGATCATTGTCAGTAACGACGCAAAATGCGATATAGCCCTTTGTGGAGAAGCTGCCCGGTAAATTGTATACTACAGTGTTCGTCTTGGTAGCTAACGATTACGTTGGTGGCTGGACGAGCTGGTGGCCGGACGATTTGTACAGTACCTCCCAGAAGCGGTCTGGAATGGAAGACTACAAGGTAGCAAATTAGCTGTAGCTAGCTAGGTTTAACACTTTTGGTAACAGATATACAGTAGTAGAGATGTGCCGGTGTAGCAGCTAGAGCTAACTCCTCTCTGAAATAGCAGACTACTGTTTCCGAAAGTAGATCTATACTATAGCTCTAATATCAGCGTACAGTTATAGAGCTATCACATTTTAGCTGCCTACATTTCAAAATTGTGTTTCATAGCACAATGTTAAATGAATAAATAGTTAGCTATCACTATAGCCTCTTTGCTTGTGGTATTACAAATCGTTGACTTGCAATGTCATGTCTAATAAATACCAAAACAAACATTTATTTGTGAGGAATGGTTATTTTAACAATTGAAAACAGATGTATCACAGACCGCTGTCGTATGTGTCGCATGTCGCCCGGGCAACAGAGGGTAATGTCATGATGCTAACTACAGACTACTGTTTCGGAAAATATATGTACTTAATAATATCAGCATATATGATATTGTACATAACATTACAGAATGTTGCTTTGTATGACAATGTTAAATGAGTAATTATCACCCTGGCTTCTTTGCTTCTGGCATTTCA
Organism: Mallotus villosus; assembly: GCA_903064625.1. Taxonomy (NCBI): domain Eukaryota; kingdom Metazoa; phylum Chordata; class Actinopteri; order Osmeriformes; family Salangidae; genus Mallotus; species Mallotus villosus. The sequence goes on along the minus strand of CAEFZP010002326.1, from coordinate 22,936 downwards.
AGTTAGCCTAGCTATCTCCCAGAAGTTAACGAGCTGCTAAACGAATGTTCTTCTACAGCCTGGCAGTCACGCGTGTTTTCGTGACGTTAGTGACGTTAGGAACGTCAATGACTGTGGCTAGCAAGTTAGCCACATTAGCTTCACTTTTCGCCACAAAAATGTACTTTAAGCTTAAACCATGCATCGGAACGTAAATTCTGATACAAGCAACTCAATCGCTACCAAGACGGAACGTTTTACCGGGTCGTTCTCTATGTAGTCCAAATATTGACCGAGTTTTAGGGGTGGGAAAATAAACAATAATAATAATAATAATAAATATATATGTGAGATTACAAAGGATGGCCACGTCATCGTGGCACACCCAATGAATGTAACGGTAAAATGTTTGTTTACGTCGTCCGCCTACGTCGAGTGTCACGCGAACTTTGAGCACAGGCGACGGTTTGCCGAAGTGTAAATGCAGCAGCCTGAGCGACACTTTTTTTTCCGTCTGCGACCTTTTCAAAAGTGTCGGCGACATAAATATAAATTGGGCTTAAGGGATATTAATAATTAAATCATTGTTTATAATACTTCACACAACATGACTCATTGTGTAGTGCTTCACATAATAAAGGAAATATGATGGCAATACATGTGTTATGTGTTTGTTAGACACAAAATACTAATGTATGTATCATAGAAACCTCACAAAGTTACCTGGATGCTATTCACAAATGCATGCGACACGTGGCCTACTGTGTTGCACGTAAAATATTACCACATGTATGGACTACTACTCGGCAGTGTTCGTATTTAAGCTGATTGTATTGTCTGGGTTAACAGCGACCAATTTAAATATTACTTTGCAATATGTGGTGTCATTACGAGGCTGTGATATTGTGGTTAATATGGCTATTGCCTTGAGACAACTCCAAATACGTGATGAGTAGCCTACATTCGGGTAGTGTCAACGTTAACTAGTTGATTCAGAAGAACCAAATCAAAATGTTGCCTGAAGGCCAAAGTATTTAATAAATTGGTGACTAGATTCCTAAAATTCCCATGTGCTTCAGTAGCTCAAGGTGTAATGCAAAAGACTTCAAAGGTAGTTGTGTTTTTGCTTGTGGGATCTAATCCCACTTGAATCTTTTATTTTCTTATCTTCCATTTATTATGGGGTGAACGGCTGTAATGTAGTGCTCACTACATTTGTTTAGAATGAAAATTATGAAATGAATTGATTTCAAAAGATATAGCGAAGAAACACTCAGCCATGGGCTACACTAAATTCCATAGGAAACTAATGTTTCCATGTTGTGTTACGCATATTTTAAACGTATTAACTGGGTTAGCAGCGACGTTCTTAGTATGAATTTTTAATATGTGGTGTCAGAAGGAGCTTTGATGTTGTGGTAAATACGGCCATTGCCACCAAACAACCCCAAATACGTGATAAGTAGCCTACATTCGGGTAGTGTCCATGGGAACCAGTTGACTCAGAAGAAGCCAAATCAAGATGTTACCTGAAGGCCAACGTAGTTAATAAATACGCAACGATTTGGGAGATTTTTCAGAGCTGGTATAGCTCGCAGTGTAAAGCCACGGGCGCTGGTGAATACATATTTTTGCTCTAGTGCGATCGAATCCCACTTCATGCGAGCCTGCAAATGTTTTATTGTCTCCATTTATTTTGTCGCGAATGGTAGGCTAATGTCGTGCGCACGTAGCCTAAAGGCTTACGTTCACATTTGCCGCACAAAATATGAGATCCGACTTGAAAATCGCCAGTAATATGTTTGTGAATTTGTGACGAATCTGGTGATAGAGGCAGACTGATAGGTGCACGCACAGCTGGGGAACCAGTTGAATTGGTAACCACTAGGGACATAACACCGGGCCACCACAGGCTACGCTACTGTACCATATGCTACCACAACTTTTAGCTTCTAATATTACTGGTATTTCTCCCTTTAGGTTATTTTCAGTTGTTAGGCGATTTATTCGGTAGACTGTGTTCACGTTATTATTTCAGATACACATGGTCGATAAATGATTACTGGTTTACATACAACCACAAAAAACTGTAGCCATGTCTACTTTAACACCATTGTCTTCTTTCAGGATGCAAACAATGCAGCGAAGCCTACACAGCAAAATCGCTAGTGTTAAATCAACTCTGAGAGTGTCAAATTTAACACCCAGAAAGTGTGAATATGCATCCACTATTTTGGGTGTTAAAGTAACACTTTTGAAAGTGTTAATGATTTTACACTCACACAGAGTTAATTCAACACTAAAACGAGTTGAAAATCAACACTGGCCAACACTGAGTAGTGTTAATAATACTCTACACTAGTGTCAGTGTTATAGAATCCACACTGCCAGACTACACTGAGCAGTGTTAATATTACACTAGAAACTACACTGGACTCCAATTTATCAACACTTACAGGTGTTAAAAAAATAACACAGAGGGTGTAGAATGTTGTGGACCCACCCACCCTCCTCCCCAGCCAAAACCACAATACAAAAGGCAATACAAGAAGAAATCATTTCACAAAATATTGTGTATTGAAAGCACAGGTACAGCACAAATGCAAAACGGTCTTAAATACAAGTACAGCATGGAGTCACACAAAAATAGAGTATGGGACAATAAACATTTGGTCGTCAGAGTCATTTGAAAATTGCCTGTCATACGGCCTGTAGTACGTCAGATCATCTACACACAGCAGCACAAAGACATTGTTTTTCTCCTCAATGCTAAATGCATTTAAGTGATCATCAAAATACATTGTTGAGACAGCACAAGTTAGAAGATAAGCACTGTCATCTTTAACAATAACACTGACAATCCTGTTAAACAAAGGCATCTCATTTTCAACAACAGAACATACATACATCCCAGGCTGATACTCTGTGCCATAGCTTTTGACCCAGGAAGTTGTGGAAACACATGACAAATCGAAAGTTTCATTCAGCGCCTCACTGCCCTCCAAACTGCTGACCAAGACTTCTGTAATGGGGCCGAATTGGAATCTTTTAAAATAAAAACCTTCAAAATGAAAAGCCAGTTGATTCTGATGTCTCTTTGCCAGTGTTTTTGTGATGTTTTTAAAGTTCTTCACAGACCTTTTAAAAAAGTTGTGCTTGCCTTCAAACCTCATGCACCACGTGTGTAATAGTGGCCCAATCTTTCTAATACACCTTGGGTAATGTATCATGTAGTGGTGCTTTGGAAGCAGATTTCGCTCTGGAAACACAGATTTAAAAAGCTTGTGATGATCGAAAATCAGATGTTTCAAATAGTAAGTCATACCATGGGTTACAATAGGTGAAAAGACAATGTTGACAATTTGTATTAAGAGGAGCAGCAAGTTCCAGCAGCTATCATTCCTCCCAACTAAATCTCCAAACATCAATGGGGTATTGCGCAAGAGGCACCATGACTGAACAGCACTAAGGCCAAGATTGTTGCTATCATCGTCCAATTTTACCCCACTTGGCCTGTTTTTTCTCTGTGTAAATCCATAGTTAAAGCTCATGATTCTTTCTGACAATGAGCTTACAGATATCGAGTTCTTTATCAAGTACTGAAACACAAGCTTCAACTCGTACTGCACCACTCCTTCCAGTAGATCATGCATTATATCTACAGCGTAGTTGTCTGAAGTGTGGAACAGCTGGAGGGAATTGAGAGGACATGCTTTTTTCACACCAAATGTTGAGGCCAAAGCTGGATTTTGTTGTACGGCAGCACAGTGTTCTGAATGAAGGGCTTTAGAACGTAGAGTTAAACCTGGATGATCTTCACTGAAAACTGATTGCATCTCTCCCTTTTCAGTTAAACAAAAGCGACAACAGTACTTTGCACTAAACGATTCGACAAAACCAAAAAGGCCGTGTATAGCCAAGTTGTCACCTGTAACCTGAAAAACTGAACCTTTCAAAGGTGTGGGTTGAAAGGGCACCTGCATTCCTTCAGCCTCTAACATCTTTAAATCATTGAGAAGTGGCTTTAGAATGGGATCAAACCCATATTTCTTTAAATCCTCTGAGTGAAAGAGGGCAACAAGATGTATGTTCATCAACACAGAATTAAGCTTCGGGGACAGATTTCTCAAAATAAAATAAATGCAGCCAAGTTTGTGAATTCCCTTTTTTGAGCCTAATGGATTAGCAGTTTCAAAATCATCGTAGTAGAGCTGTATCTGCAAAGCATGTTCTTGTTGTGAGAATAAAATGTGGTTCCTGAAGTAGGAGCCATCATTTACATCTCTGTAAAAACCCTCCTGGTGTGGTTTAGTTTTTTGGAAACTGTTACAAAGTTCACTGTTCCTAAACATAGATGAAAGAGACCCCATGATTGGTACATACATGAACTTGTTGTTTACAGGAACTTGCCTGTATGTTCCTGTTGTTCTATCTCTGCGTGTATCAAAACGCACACCAAGAATATACTCCACTGGTTCCACTATTTTCCATTTTTCTTCTAAGTGCTTCTTTCGTTTAGATTCTGTGTTAAGAGATGAAAATTGATTTTCAAGCTGACCAAAACAGTCCTGAACTTTTTCTAATGTTTCTCCGGATGCTTCAGATGACAAACTTTCAACAACAGTTTCTTTTGCATGGGCATGGATGTCATCGACCAGTTCCTCCATTGAACCAACTAAACACTGCACCGTACTTTCAGGAACTCCTGAGGCTTGCAGTTGAGCAATAACAGAGCTGCACATGTCTAGTATTTTTGTGTTATCCATTGGAATGTGTGTGACAGTCGCAGGAGGATCTACATTAAGTTGTTGTGAAACAGAAGCTCCAACATTAGTTGCAGGACCAAACTCAACATCACTGACGGAATCTGAATCACCACCATCCTTATGTGCTCGAGATAAGTGCCGCTGGTAACCAAAGTATGTGCAAATAATAAATGAACAACCAGCCTCTCCACAACGCAAACGCAAAGACCTTCCTGGGTACAATCCATGCTGAAACTTCAAATGTCTACATAACAATGAACCATTTCTGTACTGTACCTTGCAAATGTAACATGTGAACATTTCAAGTCAGAAATTAGTTCCTCTTCAAAATGAACTGTGAAGAAGTCTTGCTCGAATTTCCTTCACCCGAGGACTCTCCTTCACACTGCCAACGTCAATGCCATACACGGTTGTCTGGATGAAGGTGTAGAAGTTGCACAGCGCCTCATCGTAGGACACAGCAAAAGCAAAATGTGCCTTGAAGAGCTCGTCAAAGGCAGCAACTACAGTCTGTGTCTTGGAGGGAATGGCCTTTTGGTCCAGGATGATGTAGAAATTCTGGATGCTGTTCTCCAACACACATGAGAAAGGGCTGAGCAGGACCAGTTTCCTTCAGGAAGGTCTCCATGCTTCTCCCCACCTAAGAGAGAGGGAGAGAATGAATTCCATGGAATAAAATGTCAGGATTTGGTGCGGAATGCCAGCACTGTTTCCTAGAATTCGAGAATTGAATTGCTTGAATCTTCAAGCAAAATTATTAATTAATTATTATTAATTCATTTCATGAGCAATTAATTTCAAATTAGGACAAAGCTGAACTTGTTAGAAAGAAGAAATCTGTTTCAAAAGAAGAAATCTGCTACACCCCATGTCACAAAATGACTATCAGCCCTTGAGAACCCAATACTACTAAAATACTTTAAACACAATTCTGAGAACAGACCTTAAGGAACTTCACCAGGCGGACAGCAGCATCTGTTGCGCTGATCTTTGCAGACTTCTTGCCCTTGGATGTTGGCGGCAACAGGTGAAGCAACAAGCAGATGGCGGCAACCTCACAGTCCCATACTACAGGAAAAAAAAACACCATTGCAGTTACCTGAATTACTTTACCAATGTCTTCTCAATGTTCACTTACAGAGACTCTGAATTGGCTCTAGATAGCTTTGTTGACTGTTAATGTTAAATGAAAGGAAACTGCCTGAAAAAATCTATTTTAAATCAGCAATCTTACAGAACAGAAGCTTGAATTTGTGACAATATTAATTTAAAGTCAGAACATTGAACGTTTTAGAATACTTTTTCTTTCAAAAATGAGTGCAGGAAATTCAATTTATTGTAATATACATTGGCTAAAAGCAATTGGGTTGAAATTAAGGCACTTGGGGTATTATCTTTACATTTTGGTATAGGTATATTTAAGCACTATATGTATTATAATAACTATCAATATGAGGACAACCTGGGCTACAAGTATTATTTGTGCTGCAGTGATGTCATTTTAATGTAAAAAAATTGTGATTGCACAATAAATACAAAAAAGAAAACAAACTGGATCACAGATACAGTCCCCTCCATAAGTATCGGAACAGTGAGGCCAATTCCTTTATTTTTGCTGTAGACTGGAAACATTTGCGTTTGACACCAAAAGATGAATATGAGACAATAGCTCAACATTTCAGCTTTCATTTCCAGGTATTCACATCTGGATCCGATACACAACTGAGAAGATATCATTATTTGTAAAGGAACAGCACATTTTTAGGCGAGCAGAAGTATTGGAACAGATAGACTTTAAATAAATTAAAGTGAATAAAACATACTATTTTGTCACAAATCCTTTGCTTGCAATAACTGCATCAAGCCTGTGACCCATTGACATCACAAAACTTTTGCATTCTTCTGTTGTGATGCTTTTCCAGGCTTTCAACGCAGCCTCATTCAGTTGTTGTTTGCAATTGCCAGTTCGATAAAAATCTATTTAGAATGGGATTAGAAAGTAACAGACAGCATATATCCATACAAAAGCAAAGTAACTACGATTTTTCGAATTATTTAAGCCTTTATCAACTGCACAACATTAACATTAACCGAGTTTGACTTACCGCAGCGCTTAGAAAGATGGCTACCGAAAGTTCTGGATCAGCTCTGGATGGCGCTTCTTTGCCGGAAATGCGAGGGTGTGGTCAATTTAACACTCACGGTGTAGAATCCCCCTAACGACCAAAATCTACACCAACACTTTCATCAAAAAACTCTCTTAGTGTACATTTTTATCTATTAAGTGTTAAAATAACACTGCACCCTGTTGATTAACACCAACACTGAAAAAGTAACACCGGCAGTTTTGCTGTGTAGAGTGGGCAAGGGGGCACTCTTGAATAGTGCTTCAGCAAACGGCCTGATAGCTGAAGTATCAGAGTTCATCCAGGAGATTCGCACCTATGGCCGGCATGCACAAACAGGTGAGAACCATTTCAGTGGGGGTGGGTGCTCACAGCTCAGCTAGTCCTTTGAGTTGTTTCACACATCGTTCTGTTGCTGCCCATTGCAGTTACCATTGTTCAGTAATTTTTGTGTCCATTGGTGTTAAATTCCAGTGGTATTTAACAGTGTATGCCTGGAGCGTGTGCAAGTTACAGTGTCTTAAATGTTCTAAGCACAGCATTGTATTATCGTTGCAGCCAGTTCCAGTTACCAGGCTCCATTGACTTGGACTGGAGCAATGGGGGCTCCTCATTATCACATCACCGGAGAGCAACTGAGGTTTCTCATGTCCTGTGCTTTCAGCCTCTCTCAGATGGCCAAGATCCTCCATGTGTCCCGTTCTACAGTGAAACGGCGCCTACGGTCAGTTGTGCTTGGGGTTAAATGCTATGAAAAGCAAATCTTTTAAATGCATGCTTTCCACAGTTTGTAGACATGAGTTCAATTCAAGTCCTATAGTGATACATAAGTGTTGAGGCCCTGTCTGAGTATTTGTTTCAGTTATCTGCATCGACGAATACAGAAGTTGACCCTATAGTGTTCAACAATTTGGAAGAAGTTGAACATAGTCTTAGAGCTAGATCTTCAGCTGTGGACTCAGAATCAACGTGAGGGACATGACGCCCTTCAGGTTTGTACTTCAAACAAAAATTATTGTAAATAAGAATGAATCAAAGATTATTTTAAATTATACTAGTTGTTCTTTTGTGATTGGCATTCCTTTAGTATATGGATAGAGAATACTTAAAAGGCTCATCATATTTCAATATGTAATCTCACATTAGGTTGACAGACAGTCCATATGGTCACCATAATGAAGGAGTCATAGTCCCGGAGGTTCAGCTTCCACGGCCACTGACTGAGGTGGAAGTTCAGAGGCTACCAGATCCGCGAGGTTCTTTTTCCAATGTGTTGAAAGTCTATAGTGAGACAGTTGCCTTCTTAAATGTAACAATTGGGGATGTTTGAAAACCAGTTTCTGACAACATTAGGATTACATTTTTCATACATAATGTGATGTACAGACATCTGTGTTTTATTCTGGAGTCATCTGTTTTTGTGGTCTCAAAACAGACACATTAAATCCATGTTACAAGAATGTAATGATTTCGATGATTTAATGGCAACACTTATTTTACATATTTTTATCTCTTAACATTGTAATATTGGTTTCTCTTAATTCGATGATTTAATGGCAATACTTATTTTACATATTTTTTATCTCTTAACATTGTAATATTGGTTTCTCTTAAACATACTGCAGTCATTTAACATCGTTAGCTGCATACACATTGTTTCTTTCAGTGTGTCTGTAGAGCTTCTGTGGTTTCAGTGTGTCTGTAGAGCTTCTGTGGTTTCAGTGTGTCTGTAGAGCTTCTGTGGTTTCAGTTTCTGTAGAGCTTCTGTGGTTTGAGTGTGTCTGTAGAGCTTCTGTGGTTTCAGTGTGTCTGTAGAGCTTCTGTGGTTTCAGTGTGTCTGTAGAGCTTCTGTGGTTTGAGTGTGTCTGTAGAGCTTCTGTGGTTTCAGTGTCTGTAGAGCTTCTGTGGTTTCAGTGTGTCTGTAGAGCTTCTGTGGTTTCAGTGTCTGTAGAGCTTCTGTGGTTTGAGTGTGTCTGTAGAGCTTCTGTGGTTTCAGTGTGTCTGTAGAGCTTCTGTGGTTTCAGTGTGTCTGTAGAGCTTCTGTGGTTTCAGTGTGTCTGTAGAGCTTCTGTGGTTTCAGTGTGTCTGTAGAGCTTCTGTGGTTTCAGTGTGTCTGTAGGGCTTCTGTGGTTTCAGTGTGTCTGTAGGGCATTAAAACTGACCAAACCCAGAGTAGGATGAGGACATGCTTGCCCTCAGGTCCCGGTGAAAATCCTCATATGTCTCAGAATTTTTGGACAGCTTGAGTGTAAAAAAACACGTTGATGACTGTGGAAGGTCACAGTCAACAATTTCAACATTTAGTGATGAACAGATTACATCCCACCCTGTCCAAAAAGTTAGCAAGCTCTTCAGGACCTCTGATGAACCTACAAAAGAACCCATATTAGTCCTGTCCTCAGTTTCAATACAGAGCAATATCGACCACCATCAGCAAGTAGTTATTTTTATGATGAATTTAAATCACTTGTATCTAACCTTGAACACACTGGGAAGGAATTTGTGATCCTTGGTGATTTCAATATTAACTGGTCTAGCAAACCAGACAGGAGGAAACTTAAGGATATCACTGGTAAACATAATCTGTCCCAAATGGTTAATGGGCCGACTCGAATTACACAGTGTTCTAATACACAGATTGACTTGATATTCTGCAATCGACCAGAGAGGATCACTGTATCATATAACTTCATTACTGGTATTTCAGACCATAATCTAGTGTTGGTATGTCGGAAACTGACAAAGAAAAGGTTTATTTACAAACATGAAAGTAAAAAGATTTCATACAAAATACCTAGGAAGGATATGCACTTGTTCGAGGGACAGTTAAAACTATTAGATTGGTGTGATTTTAAAAATGATGATATTTCTTTAAATGACAAGTGCACACTCTTCTCTAGCATTATTAGTGGTATGAAGGATACATTCGTTAAGAAATGTATACATGGGCATAAAAAAACTAATCTACCTTGGTTAAATGATGAGTTATGGAGCCTAATGAGGAAAAGGGATCATGCACTTAAAACTGCCCTAAAAAGTAAATTGAATAGTGATTATAGGATATTTAAAGGGCTGAGGAATAAAGTAACAAGCATGCTCCGGAAATCTAAAGCAAACTATTTCATTGGCCTTATTAACCAGGCAAGAGGTAATGGCCAACAGATATGGAAACACCTTAATACAATGGCCAGAAAACAGCCAAAAGGAAACCATGCACTTGAGCTAAATATTAATGGAAGTATCTCAAGTGATGATAGAGAAATTGCTCTGGCTTTTAACACCTTCTTTAAGGAGTCAGTTGAGCAATTAGCAAAAACTTTTGGTCATCGGAATGTACTTATCTCCACACTTAACTATGAACATCCAGTTTTTAATCTTCAAGAGGTAAATGAAGAAGAGATATATAAAATTTTAACTAATCTTAAAGGGTCTAAGGCCCAAGATATTTATGGTTTTGATTCCTCCTCGTTTAAGAATAATGCAAATGCGCTTTGCGAACCCATTACGCATCTTGTAAACATGTCCATCAAACAGTGCCTGTTTCCTGATGCTTGGAAAAAAGCAGTGATAATTCCGATTTTCAAAGCCGGGGAGACAACTGACGTGGCAAACTACAGGCCTATAAGTATTCTCCCTATTATTTCTAAGGTAGCTGAGAGGGTTGTCACACAACAACTCACCAAACATCTTAATTTGTGCCATGCTCCCCTGCATGCAATGCAATTTGGATTCAGGGCAAATCACTCCACAGATACTGCTCTTTGCTACTTTGTGGAAGAATTGAAATCCAATTTAGATAAGGGTGGAGTAGTTGGAGCAATTTTCCTGGATTTGAAAAAAGCTTTTGACACTGTAAACCTTAATGTTTTAGTTTCTAAACTGTCTTCACATAACATCTCTACTGACACAATTAAATGGTTTTCATCATATCTATCAGGTAGGAAGAATTGCACCAGAATTAATGATATACTGTCCACTGAAAATACATGCTCAATAGGGGTTCCCCAGGGTTCCATGTTGGGCCCTCTATTGTTCAGTATGTATATAAATGATCTTCCCTTAGTTTGTCCTGATGTAAACATTCAAATATATGCTGATGACACAGTGATATACGCATATGCAAAAACAAAACAACACGCAGCATACAAACTCAATGCAGCATTGAGTAAGATAGCGGACTGGTTGGATAATTCTTGTTTGACACTTAATACGTCAAAAACAGTTTGCATGTATTTCACTATACGCAAAAAGACCACTCAAGAGCCAGACATATTTGTTAAGGGAGAAAGGCTCAAGGTAGTAGAGGATTTTAAATACTTAGGGGTCATTGTTGACTCCCATTTAAGTTTTAAAAAACATATCAAAAAGGTCAATGGTCGAGTTAAAATGAACCTCGTACATTTTAAGATAATAAGGAATCAGTTGACCACAGAGGCAGCGAAACTTTACTTCCACTCAATGATTTTAACTCACATCTCATATTGCTTGACCACCTGGTCCCAAGCAAATACAACTGCCCTGTCACTGATTCGCAAATCCTATAAAAAGGCTCTTAAAATTCTGGACAAAAAATCTAATTTATACCATCACTGTCCCATCATACAGAAGTATGGTTTATTTAGTCTGGACAATTTTATTTCTTTTTCAAACTGCTGTTTATTTTTTTAAATTGTAAATGATCTTGCTCCCCCCCCTCTTAAGAAATGTGTGAGTCTGAGTAGAGCAGAAAACAACACAAGAGCATCATCTAGAGGGGACTCATTAAGTGTGTTTAGAACAGTCGTTCTCAAAGTGTGGTCCGCGGACCACTGGTGGTCCGTACTGCCCCCGTAGTGGTCCGCGACGGCCACAAGTAAATTATTGCGACATTTCTAACATACAACTCAGAACGAAGATACACAGTCAGTAGTAGCCTATTAAAATGGGCTACACACGTTCCGCATTCTGACATCGCAGCCTCTGCATGGGTTGTACCAGAGCCTCTCTGGTTGTACCATGTGAGGGAGTTATCCCCTCCCAAATAGAGATGGTTGGGTCCAGGCCGTCTTTTCTAAAAAGTTTTCTCAGATAGGCTACCGATTGCTGGGCGGAAATATTGTGCACACTGCCAGTGAGCGACGAGTCTGACTGAGGCTAATGGGGACGCAGTCTCACACTCAAATTGCAAGTTTAAACAAATCACAAAAATAATCGGACCAGCTGGCTAAAAGCAGAATTCCCATATTCCCTCTTGAAAGCTGCCCTGCTCGACTTTTTAGATGTTGAATTGACTGTAAAACTGTAAAATTATGAACTTTGTGACATGACGCGAAGACATGGCTGCCGCTCTACTATGCGGTCTGTACCGGGCGACATTCTCACTCAAATGTCAAGACTTTCGTGACCCAAATCAAAATTCTGATCCGACAGATCAATGGGAAATCGCTTTTTCTCTCTCAAAGGCTGTCCTTCTCTGACTTTTTGGTCTTTTAAATCTAACTATTTGAATGATCCGTGTGGTCCTTTTGCCATTGTAAATGCTATCCTTTCCCGGTTTTCTGAAACCTAGCTGCGCGCGCATCCTGAATGTTGGTAAACATGAAAGTGGTCTATTTAGTTAGATGGTCCGCAAGTTTTTATTTATTGGCCAAGTGGTCCTTGGTCTGAAAAAGTTTGAGAAACACTGGTTTAGAAGGACCACTTTTGGTCAAAGTGCCTTTTCTGTAAAAACAACAGGGCTATGGAACAGTATTCCTGTAGGTATTAGGCAAAGCAACACACTCAGTAGTTTTAAATCAGGTCTCAAGAAATGGCTAAAAACAGGGCAGCGATGTGAACATTTTTAGTCATTTATCTCATGTTTGGTGTTTTATGTTTACTTTATTATACATCTTGTTTTGGTGTATTCTTTTAACTAGCCTTCTTCTTCTTCTTCTTGGTCATGCAATATTGTGAGCCTATATTTGCACATTGGGCACCTTTTAATTGTATTATCAAATTCTTGTATTATTATTCATTTTAATCCTTTTTGTTTTTAGCTTAACACCAATTCCTGTCCAAGGACTACAGACGAAAATTAGCCATGTGGCTATAATCTGGCTCAATTGTATATTATCCCTGCTAAATAAACAATAAATGAAATGAAATGAAATCCAAAAATGTTGGTGCATACAAAATCATTTTAAAATAGTCGTACCTCTTTCGACAAATGTCCTTAGGAACTCTAAGACCCTGCAGTGGTCCACAACAGTGAGGACATCCTCATCTACGTCCCTAGGCCAGACAATCTTGTCCAGAATCATCTAAAAAAATAATAAGATAAAATCATGGTAAAGTTCCATCCTTCTTAACCATCAAGCTTCCCTAGAACTTACTTGTGGTGTTATCTCCAAGTCTATAGCCCTGGGAAAGAGAACTGGCACAGTGTCTGGCCTGGAACTTAAAAACTCCCAAACACCGGTGTCTTTTAGGCCTCTCCTCATCTGCTTCACCTGCTTGATCGTCCTTCCAAGAATCTGTAAAAAAAGCAAAGAAAAACAAGCACATTTAAAACATATTGTTCCCCATCAGTTATGTTTTTATTATTAATTAAATTAATAAACAAGGGTGACCTGGCAATGTAGTTCCCACCTAGAGGAGTCATTGACCAGACCCCCTTTATCCCTCTCTCACCCCTGCCCCTTCTGCCCCAATACACACAGGTTTTCAGTAATTAATTGGTAGTTTAATTAAAGAGTTAACAAAATCAGCTAAATTCTGTAAATGCAAGATCACGTGACCATCATGAAATGAAAAAAATGCTTTGTCTACCTGTTGTAAGTAATAAGCACCTGATTACATTACCATATTGTTATCGTATATTTTACACTGCCTTTCACATGATTTAAACTCTCAAATCCAAAGTGTACTCTGATATCCACAAAAACATGTCTTTAAACATACAAGGCATTTGTATAATGACTAAGAAGAAAAACGTACGGCATGGAGGAGGATTTTTTCTTTCAGCCAGACCCTGTTATCCTTTGTGACGCCAGGCAAGTCCCAAGGCAGTGCCACAGAGAGAACTTGGGTTTCCTCTTCCTCAGTTCCATGGTTCCTTCCAACTGATCAAGGACAGACACAACACTTAATTAAAACTAATAATACATTATTTAGAATGTGGTCGAGCAACAACAATTAAATGCAAACAAAGTTTGATGAACACACAAAGTTAGTTGCTTTAAAAGAAGATGATTGTAACATGTTTTTTATACAATAATATACGGCTCACTCCTAACCAACTCAATGACATCACGGACATCCTGGTCCACGCAGTCAGATAAAGTTATTGTAGCCGTCTCTTGTTCTCCGCCAAACAGTACGTGCATGATAGCGGGGCTCAGACCGGTAAAATGTGGGCCACCATTTAAAAAACAGTGCCCAATCATACGGCCAGCTACAACAAAAAAGTCACTTTCTAACAGTGTTTGAGATGTGGATGGAATTAGATGGTCTGTTTGTCCTTCAAAGAGCAAGGTCTTGATTTCTGAGGAGAAGCAGATTTAATTGTTACTGGCTAGGTGGATTTATTTTTTAGATACATAATCATAATCAGTCTATAAATCAATATTATGATATACCTTCCTCCTCATCAAGAAGGAATCCATTTTGCAGTTGCTCCATGACAGTAGAGAGCACATGCCTGGTGACGCCCTCTCCAATGGCAGAGTCACCTAGTAAAGAATATTGGAAATCAGGCAATGTTACACACCTCTGTGGAGACCCCTCTTGTTTTGAATTCTCTGTCAAAGTTCTATCTAGTATCTGGGACTGACATATCAACAACTGTACAACCACTGTACACTAGGTGGAACTTCCCATTTCAAATTCACTCCCCACCACCACCAAAATGTAATATAACAATGTACTAGGTTCTGTCTATTTTCACACGTCATTTACCAATCAATCTGCATTGCAGTGGATTAGCCCACTCCACCCTTGGCCTTTTATAAAAAAGGATGATGGCCCTGTTCCTTTCCACTATAGAACCCCTCAAGTTTAATGTAAAGGCAAGGGGGTCTTTGTCCTTGTCGGAGTCAAGTGTTAAGTTGGTGAACAATTCCGCTGCCTTTCCTGGGTTTGGTTCTGTGACCCAATCTTAACAGAAACACAGAATGTTTAATACATGTCACTGCTACAGTAAATATATGATATTATACTATATTATACTTATTTCAAAATAATCTGGAAATCAATAAATCATTAAGTCACCTGCCACATCCCAAAAAACTACTTAGCTATCTAAATGAGGGCCGACTATTCTGTGTAAATGTTATTTTCAGATAGGTAAGTTGATACCAATGTTTATATTTATTTTTACAATAGGTTCTTATGAACTTTGTTAGTACATTTACTTACCATCAAAGATTTATACCGGCCCATTTGCTGCTGAAGTGCCGGATGAGCTTGCTGCTGATATTGACAATATAAAATAATTGTTATTCATAATTACTTTCAAAGCATTATGTCACCAGGTGGGTGTGTGCATTTCATGTAAGTGTTTGTAATGAATGGAAATTGAGTACAAGTAAATGTACCCTCTGAAAATAATACAACACCTGAAAATAGCCTAATTACCCATATCCCTAAATTGCGCAAAATTTCTCATCCCTTAAAACCGATCTGTAATCTTGGGGAGTACAAACCCTCATCTGAACCTGTCTCCAGACTCTCCGCCATGAGCAAATCTACAACTTGATGCTGTAAGGTGGTGTCACTTGTCCCACTGGCTCTAGGGGAAGCCGCACCATTCTCCCTGTCATTCTCTACCTCCCTTTCAACCTGTGATCGGCTTAAAAAGAGTTAAATTGAGGATAGTTTGCCTTTACGCAGTATAAAATATTCAAACACAAAATTTCATAAAAGACCTCTACACTGGTAACCAGGCTGATTGAGAAATAGATAGTTATGATTACTAGATATTATATAAAAAAACATACACCAACATTGAACCAAAGGGAAAAAGGAACACAATGTGAAAATAGCATGTTTTAAATTTAGAGCATTACCTTGAACAGGCATCACTGTGGGTCCTGATTTGTGTGAAAGGAAGTTGTTCTCCACAGTTATTGCAAGGTGTCAGGGGTCCAGTTTGAGCAACTGAATTATCCACTTCCTAATTGTTGAGACAATGACATAAATAACTAAAACAACAGATAGAAGACACTGGAAGAGTGATTGATTTGACAGAAACATTTGAATCTTTAGATTTCTAGATGATAGTAGATTAAAGTAACAATCCACATATTGATTTGACAGATCAGTTACTGCAATCAAATATTCAAAAGACAAACACAGCAAAAATGTAGAACTTTGTCTTACATTCTCCATACTCAAATTTCTTTGAAGGGGGCGAATGTAAATAGTTGCGTGATGTATCATGACGGATGGGTCTCTTAAATATCTGACACAGTAGCCCTGATTAGGGCAAGGGATGCAAACGAGATGACGGCTTCGTGTGGTTCCTGATATTTTCATTAGCTCAAACCCGCCTGCGTCTCTCAAATATTGAAAATTAACTCCCCAAACTCTCCTGAGTTGTCTTGGTTACCTGTGAGATAATAAAACAAACAAAAACAAAACAGCACCAGCAACAATGATTTTTGTTATTATAAAACACCTGACAGGATCTTTTTCTGCACTATATTGACGATCCAAGATGGCGCCGCGGATGGCAGCCTCGGTACTTCGCTCTCTTGTGCTTTGTTTGATTTTGTGCGTTTGTTACGTTTTCTGCGGTTTTTCACCAACAACATTTACCGGAGAGGAACTTCTAAACATCAGGCAAACCTCTTCGGGTACCTCTTCTCCGGTGTTCACAAACTCAGCAAGTTTTAAGGAAATCCTGGTTGGAGTCGCAGCAGTTCTCTGCCGGAGACGCAGACGTGGGAAACGAGCAGGAGCGCTGGTGAGATTAAGGCAACGGGGATTACGCACTTCGCTTCCAGCCATTCACCTGGCAAATGTCCGGTCCCTGGCAAACAAGATGGACGAGCTGCTGCTTCTCATCCAAAACAACTCGGATTTTTACAGATCCGCCGCCCTGTGTTTCACTGAAACATGGCTCAGTGAACGCATACCGGAAAGCGCACTTCAGCTGCCCGGTTTCCAACTCATCCGAGCGGACCGCAACACAGAGCTTTCGGGGAAAACGAAAGGCGGAGGAATCTGCTTCTACTTAAACGAAGGTTGGTGTACAGATGTTACAGTGCTGAAAAAGACGTGCAGCCCTCACTTAGAGACCCTCTTCTTAAACTGCAAGCCCTTTTATTCTCCGCGGGAGTTCTCCTCGTTTGTTATGGTCGGTGTTTACATACCACCGTCAGCCTGCGTAGCAGACGCGCTGCAACAGCTGGCCGACCAGATAACAGACACAGAGAAAAAACACCCGGACTCTCTCGCTATCATTGTTGGGGATTTTAACAGCGCCAAACTCAACCAGGAACTCCCTAAATACAGACAGCATATCAAGATTCCCACCAGAGACAAAAATACACTTGACCACTGCTACACTGTTTTAAAGGATGCCTACCGTGCCGTTTCCCGGGCAGCTCTAGGTCTCTCCGACCACTGTCTGCTTCATCTCATTCCAACCTACAGACAAAAACTAAAAACATCTAAACCTGTGGCAAAGACTGTAAAGAAATGGACAAGGGAATCAAAGCTGGAGTTGCAGGCTTGTTTTGACTGCACCAACTGGAGCGTTTTTGAAGCTGCAGCTACAGACCTCAGCGAGCTCACTGACACTGTAACATCTTACATCAGTTTTTGCGAGGACATCTGTGTGCAAACCAAGACCTTCTGCACATATAACAACAGCAAACCTTGGTTTACTCCTAACCTTAGGAGGCTGCGTCGAGCCAAAGAGGAGGCCTACAGTAGTGGGGACCGGGACCTATATAAGCAGGCCAGGAACAATCTGACAAAGGAGATCAAGGTAGCCAAAAGAAGCTACAGCGAGAAATTAAATAATAGCCTCTCAGCCAACGACCCTGCATCAGTTTGGAAAGGCCTGCAACAGATCACAAACTACAAGAGGGCACCCCCCCCACCCTGCAGAAAATCTCAGATTGGCTGACGACCTGAACGACTTTTACTGCAGGTTTGAAAAGCACCCACCATCACACCCCTCACGCGCAAAAGATTTTCCCTCAACACCCAACCCCCTCCCCCCACCTGCGCTAACTATCCACGAGAAGGATGTGTGCCGGCTGTTTCAGAAGCTGAAAATCAAGAAGGCTCCAGGACCTGATGGTGTGTCCCCCTCCTGTCTGCGAGTCTGTGCTGAACAGTTGGCGCCAATCTTCACGCAGATCTTTAACAGTTCTCTGGAGCTGTGTGTAGTGCCCCCCTGCTTTAAACGCTCCACCATCATCCCAGTCCCTAAGAAACCCTCCATCACAGGACTAAATGACTACAGGCCGGTCGCCCTGACGTCTGTGGTCATGAAAGCCTTCGAAAGACTGGTGTTGAGCCACCTGAAGGACATAACAGGACCCCTGCTGGACCCCCTGCAGTTTGCCTATAGGGCTAACAGGTCGGCGGATGATGCTGTCAATATGGGACTACAATACATCCTGCACCACCTCGACTGCCCAAGGACGTATGCCAGGATCCTGTTCGTCGACTTCAGCTCGGCATTCAATACAATCATCCCTGAACTCCTATATCATAAACTAACCCAGTTTGCAGTTCCTGTCACCACCTGTCAGTGGATCATCAGCTTCCTGATTGACAGGCAGCAGCATGTCAGACTGGGGAGCACCACATCCAAAACTCGGTCCATCAGCACTGGCGCACCACAGGGGTGTGTTCTCTCCCCGCTGCTCTTCTCCCTCTACACCAATGACTGCACCTCAAAGAACCCGTCCGTAAAACTCATCAAGTTTGCAGATGACACCACCGTCATTGGTTTGATCCAGGATGGTGATGAGTCTGCCTACAGACAGGAGGTGGACCAGCTGGTCGAGTGGTGCAGTCAGAACCACCTGGAGTTAAACAACAAGAAGACTCTGGAGATGTCAGTGGATTTTAGGAGAAGCCCCCCCCCACTCCTCCCCCTCACCATCCAGAACGACACAGTGTCCACTGTGGAGTCCTTCAGGTTCCTGGGAACAACCATTTCACAGGACCTAAAATGGTGTCCCCACATCGACTCTGTCCGGAAAAAGGCCCAGCAGAGGTTATACTTTCTACGACAATTAAGGAAGTTTAATCTGCCTAAAGATCTGCTGACCACCTTCTACTCCGCCATCATTCAGTCTGTCATCTGCACCTCCATCACTGTCTGGTTTGGGTCAGCCACCAAACGGGACAGGGCCAGACTGCAACGGACTATAAAGACTGCAGAGAGGATCATAGGAGCTGACCTCCCCTCTATCCAGGACCTGTACCAGTCCAGGGTCAGGAAAAGGGCCGTAAAAATATCTGCAGACCCCTCACATCCTGGATATAACCTATTCAACCTCCTCCCCTCTGGTAGGCGATACAGGGCACTGCCTGCCAAAACCAGCCGACACAAAGACAGCTTCTTTCCCCAAGCAGTCACTCTGTTGAACTCTCAGATCTCTCACATCCTGTCGCTGAAGGTCCACACTTGTGTTGTACCTCATGTATATTTTTCAAACTCAAATATTGTTAACACTACCTCAGCACTGATCTGCCTTGCACTGTACTTATACTTATATTTTTATATTTATTTTGTAATCTTAAATCTGACCGTGTATATATACCATATATATATTTATATTTTATCTAATTCTTAATCACTGACTGATTGCACCATTTCTTCCATATCTTGAATTGTTGTTGTGTATTTGTTTTTGTTCATTTGTAAATATTGTTTAATTAACAGTGTTTTTAATGTTTTTAATGTTTAAGTGAATGTTGTACTTGGAGAGCAAATGGAGCCGAAATCAAATTCCTTGTTTGTTTACGCAAACCTGGCCAATAAAGCTGATTCTGATTCTGATTCTGATTTGCCAGGTGACATACCTCGAAAGTTAAGCCGCCTCTCACCCAACCCCACCCTCTGGAGGTGCTCTTTTCCAACTCGGCTTGGGACGGTAGCTATGTCTTTACGTCCAAGACAGCAAAATGTGTGTGTGTAAGTGGCAAGTTGGTTTGTCTGAGGTCTGTCTGTTCTTGGTGGGTGCCTTGACCTTGCTTGGTTGTTATATGCAGAAAATAATCTTGAAACTTCCGCTAGAAAAATAAATTCATTATATAGTAAATTAATACATTCGCAAACTACATTCAACCAATAGGTCGCCCAAGCTTATGTCATGTTGTTTAATAGTTTGGCTCATGTAAATTAGGATCACAAAACAAAGTGATGTGTCTGTCTAAATACAGACAGAAATAAATTACGTGGAAAATAAACGGCTATAGTAAATTAATTGTACAAATATTTCTACGTATGAAATATATTTATTGATTGAGTTATTTCTGTCTGTATTTATTTCTGTATTTATTTATTTATGTGTACATTTATTTATGTATTTCTTCATCCTTAAGCAAATTAGGGGGCGGGATCAGGGCGGTGATTGGAGCAGGACTCAACTTTCAGCCATAGCAGGGAAGTGTAGCCTACTTATCGCTAACGGCAACGATCTGTCAAACGGGTTAAACTAAGGTGTAAATGAATTTAGATTTAGCTCTAATAATTTTAATCCAGTGTGGTAACATTAGATAGGCCGGTTAACTTCCCTAGCAGGTCACCAAGACATTACGGTCTAGTTTAGAAGCATGTTTATACTGTAATACTCTGCAGTTTGAACGACACAATTTAGTCAAAGTTTATGCAGTGCATTTGTAATGGTGTGTGCTGCATATCTGTCATAATCAACAGCAAGTTCATCAGGCAAATCAACCGCCACATAGATGCAACCGGAGCTGTACTCCAATTTAATAATCTTTTCATACCCTTCATGTGTTGTCATTTAATGTAACTTGCAAACAACTAGTTTTGTCTGCATCTTTATTTAATCTTGACCTACTGTACAGTTTGATATTTATTGAATCGTCAATAACTGACAGCACACAAGGTGATTATGACCATGTAATGATAGAAATAGAAGTTTAATAAAATTGTATGCATGTGTATTGCACAATGATGAACCCTCAAGGGCTTGGTTGTGAAAGGCTACAGTACAACTACATAATAGTCAACATGACTATTCAAATATGTACACGTTATTTTAGTCTCTGCTATGACAAGAGTGTAAAAGGTGAAACAACCAAGGTAATGCCTTTGTCTACACTGCGCTGTCTTGGGCTTGATGAAGAAAGTGTTTTGTCCATCTCTTCATAAACAGAGTGACTAAGTTCAGTTGAGTTCTGGATTTCAATAAGTATTTATCAATCCGCAGATTGGGAGAGAAAACCAGACCTCTGACAATAAAAACGACAACACCAGGCTTAGGTCTTAATCACGTCTCTCTCAGCTCTGAAGGCCGGAGGACCATCTTTTATAGGGTACAAGAATGTAAACATAGATAGTGACAGTCAGGCAGTAATGACATTACAACAGTCTCAGAGAAAGAGATTCACTGCTACCAACACATGACAACTCTCAGACTTGAGAGTTCATTGGTGGAGCTCTCCTTGTAATCATGACAAGGAACGTTTAGCCAGTACTTTCTCCTGACCCCAAACATCTATTAACTCTGACACATAGACACAATCTACTCTTATTATTAGCAAGCTTACATGAGAACACACTAACTAGTATCCAATGACTACTTCTATTGATTAGTGAATAATGTAAGCACACAGGAAATCCCAATTTCTTCCACACTTACACCTAACATCAACCATTTCATAATGGTTGGGTGTGATGCATGGGGATGTATTGCATGCTCCAAATAGGGAGTTGTGATGCAGAATTAAAAGCATAGTGACACAAATACTGTAGTTTAAATATAAGTCAGTCCACTCCATCACATTTTCCCTAATCTGGAAACTGTCATCCAGTGGTCCCCCTTCCAGCTCTCTCTCATCCAGTGGTCCCCCTTCCAGCTCTCTCTCATCCAGTGGTCCCCCTTCCAGCTCTCTCTCATCCAGTGGTCCCCCTTCCAGCTCTCTCTCATCCAGTGGTCCCCCTTCCAGCTCCTTCATCTAGTGTTCTGACATCCACCTCCAAGGCTCTGGGCCTCCTTTTCAGCTCACGTCAACCTTAGTAGCAATGCCAGACTGCAAGGGCCATAGACACACACACACACATACACACACACACACACACATAAACAGACAGTAAGATGTAATGACATAGGGTGACAATCACATGAATAGATTAACCATGTTGTACTTTGGTCTTTGTTGGTTCCTTCCTTGACACACATGTAATTTCTTACTGTACCAACTCCCAGATTATTGGTGCAAAGCGACCACAGTTATGGGTTAAGAATGAAATACATATTTTCTCTTACAAACTTGTATGTAGGCATTAGTCTCTCAATAAATATAAATAGTGCACTAAATTAGCTACACTAAAACATTACATAAACAGTTCATCACTCACTTCGTAGCACACTGTTTTTGCTACGTTCTAACTAGCTTCTACTGTACATTGCTAGCATCAAAGATCTCTGTACTTTAAGATATTGTAACGTTAAATGTAGGCTACTAGATGCCAGAAAATGGGCCAAGAATGATGCCTCCATTCGACTGTGCAAATATATATTTTTTGATAAAACATACAGTAGTGCAAATGGAACTTCTTACCTTGGCACAGCTCCATCATACAGTACTGTAGGCTACAGCAACTGTTCCCCAACGACGATGCTGCTGTGTTTGAAACTAATGCTAGCGAGTTCTACTATCTAGCCTACCATGAAGTAAAACATCTGGACTAACAATTTTTCAGCAATGTTAGCTAGCCAAAACTCCCAAATCTCTGGCAATCTGTTGCTTGTGTGCAGTCATTTGTATATTAAAATAGCGGCCAATGTATGAAAGTAATCATAATCTCACTCAGATACCGATCAACAAATGGGGTTAGGCAGTGCTTCTCAAATGGTGGGGCGCGACCCCCTGGGGGGTCGCGGT
>CAEFZP010002325.1:32500-80268 GCA_903064625.1 Mallotus villosus | reverse complement strand
GTCTTCAGACTAGAAGAGAGACAGGAGCAGGCAGGCAGTAGGACCATGCAGCACTGAGGACGGAGATGGAAAACAGGATGAAAAGGAGAGCTGGAGGAGGAGAGAGAAGCGGAGATGAATCTCTTTTATGAAGTGAAAATAATGATATGTTTGTATTTATATATTATAATAACATCCACAACACAAGCATGTGTAGCGGTGACGAGCATGTCATCGTCCTCCTGGTCCAGACTGGACAGTGCTCTCAATCTAAGTCACCAACTCATGCTGCAGGCTGGCTCAGTGCTGTGACAGTCATCACACACAAACAACAATATACAGCGAGTGAGTCCCATGTTGATCACATCACAAGAACCACAATGAACCCAAGACTGTCACAGAGCCACACCTCACTACCCCACTCCCAGCACACAGAGCACAGAGAAGGCGAGACTGTGGTTGTGGAGCAGAAATCTGTGTGCCACCATCTCTAGCCTAGCCCATGTGTGCCTCCACTATTAATAACTGCAGCAGCAGAGGAGGCCATTCTGAGACACAAGCAGAGCTGGTGGAAGAGCTACACACACACACACACACACACACACATGCAGACACACACAGACACAGACACACAGACACGTTCCACGCAGGCTCAGGCGTGCGGTCGTGGTACCTGTAATCGTCAGAAAGCGGGAGATGTTCTGGTCTGGAGGACGGAGCAGGACGTGGTGTCAGACGTGGAGCTGGTTACTCCAGACAGTGTGGTTACCCCGGGGCAGTACGTCGGCGTGGGGCAGTACGGGGGCAGTACGGGGGGCGGGGGGCAGTATGGGGGGGCGGGGGGGGTAACTTGATAGGACCCTGGCTGGAACTCAAGGAGATAGGACGGAGGCAGCTGCAGGGACGCGCCTACGGACTCTATAAATAGACCTGTGTGTGTGTGTGTGTGCGTGTGTGGTGTGTGTGTGTGTGTGTGTGTGTGTGTGGTGGGGGCAGATAAAGAGGGTATCTCCCCTATGAGGTGCTGTTCCTCTCCTGGTCTGTGACCTCAGGGTTCCCAGGCCTGGGACGAGGACAGACATCATGTGATCCAGGCCTCGTCTCTGCCGTGTGAAGGGACTGTGGGGCTGTCTGGGGCGCTCTCACTCTCCCTGAACCACCACTAGAGGGAGCCACACTACTAGAATACTGGTTTGATTTGGGCCTTTCAACTCGTCTTAGTTATTCTAGATTCTCCTGACCCACACAGTGTGTCCGTGTGTGTCTGTGTGTGTGGTCCGTGTGTGTGTGTGTGTGTGTGTGTGTGTGTGTGTGTGTGTGTTGTGTCCGTGTGTGTCGTGTGTGTGTGTGGTGTGTCCGTGTGTGGCCGGCAGGGGTGTGAGTTCCGCCCGCAGAACGGAGAAAAACAGAGAAAAACTAAATACAGGAGGTACTAGTGTGAGGAGGCAAAACAGTCAGCTTTCTTCGGATTGGGTGTGGCTAGGGCAGAGGGGCGTGGCTAGGGCAGAGGGGCGTGGCTACAGGAACACAACACGGAAATAGAGGAACGACAGGGCTGGGCGTGGCTTCTGCAATCCAATCTCTGTCCCTAGTCCAGGATAATCCTCAGAGCAGCGTAAGACCCAGCGTGGAATGTCCTCCGCTCACTGAACATCAAAGATTAAGACCTGCGTACTTCACCACTAGTCGCTGACCCAGGTTAAACGTCTGGCTGATAACCAGTCCATGGCAGAGATACGGCCGTGCAACACGACCAGATAGCTGAGAGTCGCAGTACGTGAAGATGGAGGAATCATAAAATCTCTCGCCTCTCTCCCGCTCCCCCTCTCTCTCTCTACTCCCTCGCCACAGCTACTACCAGACCGATGCGCGTCTCTCCCTATGCAGAGACAGAGCTCTAGACAGAGCTAAACCATCGAGATACCTCTCTCCATCGCACCACTTCTCCCCTCGATCTCACTTCTCCCGCTCTCCCCTCTCACTCTCTCACCTCTATCCCTCCGCCATCCCTCCATCTCTCTCTCTCTATCTCACTCTCAGAGGTGTGATCACAGTAGGCCGTCCCAGGTTCGATTACAGGATTCGGCTTCTCGAGTGACCAGGACAGTGTATAAGAGAGGAGACAAAGGGCGAAAAACGCGACCAAGAGGATCTCTTCAGGTGCTGCTACTGATTCTGACGCCGCTAAGACCCTTCTTTAATTAAGATGACGAGAGTGATGACGATTGACGCTTGACTGTCTCTCTCTCAGTGCGTGTGCAAGTGGTGGGAAGTTTTGTTGTGTCACAGGGAGGGGCCCTGACACAGCGTCACAGTCACAGACACAGGGGGGTCACAGACGGGTCACAGACACACAGAGGGTTGCAGTGTGGGGACAGGGGGGGGCCAGAGGGAAGCAGATAATCATTGTATAGCTCAGAAAGGATCACCACACCCCGGAATCTCAAGATTAGAACTGCGGTCTACCGATCGCGGTGGCAAAGCGGGAACTGACAGCAGGCCACAAGTAGTCAAACGAGGTTAATGGTATCAGAGCCATGACAAGGCGAAGAAATACGACAAAAAAACTAAGAAAAATGCGTAGAAGGGGGTACAATAGCAACTACAAGGTACAGTAAAGAAAAATCAAAGATCTAGCAAGGGCCGCAGTATGGATGGAAGAAGCCGCCATAGCAGAGGTGAGAAAAAGAGCGTCCATGGCCTCAGAGGCAAGAGAACAGGGACCGTGGCCAACGAGCCACGGATGCCTCCCCAACAGGAAAGCTGGGCCAGAGAAGAGCATCATAACTCATATCGCAGAGCCAGGGATTCGACAGCACGACAAAGAGAGGATTGCGCATTTTTTGAAGAACGCTTAGATGATATCATGCCACCCAGAGGATAGCGGCAGCGAGAGAAAGATTTAGCGACGAACCTCGCAGGAGATTCAAAGACAGGATTCAGGAACAGAGAGCACAATTGGAAGGGGACGCAAAGAGAAAAAGAAAGAATAGATAGATAGCGAGAAGCCGACAAAGAGGCGGGGAGGAGAATGGGAATTCCTCACCTAAAGGGAGCACGAAAAGATGTAGAGGGGAGAGGCGAGACGAGGGGTAAGGGATTAAAATGAGTCGAGAAGTTACAGGGATATTGCGCGACTCCCGGCAAAAGAAAGAGAAGCGGGCATGGTATATACAGGAATGCCATGAGAAGGCACTTTTAGGAACCCTTAAGAATTGATCAACATAGAATGACTAGCGGAACCCTTGAACTGTAATAAAAGAAAAAGAGAAAAAGAGGGCGGGCAAAGAGAGTGAACAGAGGAATCACCGACGAGCAAACCCAAGTGTATAAGTGGGCCTAGAGACTTCAGAGCTAAAGGGTGGGGGCAATAAGAGGAAAGAGAGGGCGATAAAAGAAGGAGGCGAGGTAGACAGAGACGAGCATCAGGGTGAAGGGAAACCAAAGCATTGAACGGGCGAGGGATTCGGGGCCGTCAGAGAGCAACGAATCGCGACAGTTGATATTGAAAAAAAGGAAACGATTACTAACTAAACTGTTCGGTGAAAAAAGAGAACGCACAAGACTGGTGGGGCGCACGATGTAACAATGGAAATAGTCAGGCCGGATAACCGATCACCCCGAGTCAACTAGATATGGAAGAAAGGATGGGAAGAGCTGTAGGGGGGAGCGAGTGAAGGGAAACAAGGTTGAGGCGGAAGGAGGAAAAAGGGAAAAAAATAAGGCGTGCGTAAAGGAGGTAGACCGAGGATGGAGGCATCGACGCGGCAAAAAGGGGGGAGAGGGGGAGTGTACGAAGGTAGCGAAGGGAGGGAGACAGCGGGATTCCCTCTAATCACGCCGGTATTGTGGGCGAAGAGAAGAGGTGAGCGAGGGCGAGCAAAGAGAATGGGCGGCGGGGACACGCAGAAACACATGAGACAAAAGGCGGAGAAAGGGATCAAGGGCGGTAAGCAGGCATCATGAGGGGGGTGAGTCGTAATTACGACGACCGGAAATAGGAGAACTAAGGAAACTACGTAACGCCGGCAGCCTACAGGAGCACGTCTCACCGCCTGAGTGGAAAAACAAAGGCTACATCACCAACAGGCTAGCACAACACATTGGCGGCGAACTGCTCGGAGTTGGGCATGGGGGCCCAAACGACGCGGGAATTTTAGGGTGGAGGACGCAACAGGTTCCCTTGGGTGGTAATCTGGTGTACCTACTTCCTCGCTTCGGCCGCGAAAAACTTATTACGGGGTTTGACCGTGGGGGGGTGGTGGGAGGGGGGGGGTGGACGGGTTTGGTGCCGGAAGGGGGGTGGGGGGGTCGGGGGGGCGGGTCGAAGCGGGGCTCGCGGGGGGGGGGGGGGCACCGGGGAGACCGGGGGGGGGGAAGGTGGGGAGAGACGAGGAGAGGGCGCGGCAGCAGTGAGCCGGAGGGGCGGGGAAGAGAGAATGATAAGAAAGTGCAGCTTAGAGTGCCCCGTGGAAACGGCGGTGCGGAGAACGACGGGGGGTGAGGGGATAATGAGGGAAAGGGGACGGAAGGAGGAAATTATGCGAGGGGACGGGAGGGAGGTGGGGGAGAGAAGCTGGGGAGGAGGAATGGGGCCGGCAAGGTACACGTGGGCAATCTGAGGAAAAAGGGGACGCGGGTGCGAGGGAGGGAGAGGGAGGGTAGGGAGGGAGCGCTAGAGAGGTTCCACCCTTCACGTCTCAGAAGGACCAGTGGAGGGCGTGTCCGCAGCAGGTCTCAACCCCAGGAAGCAGGCCTCTGCCTGGCTGAGCCCAGGAGCGGTAGCCTGAACACCTGCTCTCCCCACTCAGCACACAACAGGGCCCCATTTTCAAAAACTACTGACTACTGGATCACTTTCCAGGAACAGACACAACAATAGGATCATTCATTCTATTTGGTCTAATGGACAAGCAGACAGAGGACTGAGCTGGTCTGACTAGAAAGAGGACTTGGCTGGTCTGACTGGAAAAGAGGACTTTGATGCCTGGTCTGACTGGACAGGGACAGAGGACTTGAGCCTGGTCTGACTGGACAGAGGACAGGACTGAGCCTGGTCTGACTAGAAGAGGACAGAGGACTTGAGCCTGGTCTGACTGGACAGAGACTTGAGCCTGGTCTGACTGGACAGAGGATTGAGCCTGGTCTGACTGGACAGAGGACTTGAGCCTGGTCTGACTGGACAGAGGACTTGAGCCTGGTCTGACTAGACAGAGGACAGAGGATTGAGCCTGGTCTGACTGGACAAGAGGACACGCCCCTCTGAGTCATCAGGCTGATGAACACATGAACACCTCTGGTAGGACACACCTTGGACTACAGATTCAGCCAGACCAGTTTAAGACGACATTTACCGTGCATGAGCTGTACAGTACAGCAGGAGTGGAGAGCAGAGACTGATGACCAAATCATTTACCAGTAAACGAGTGATAGGAACCCCTTAGGCAAACAGGAGTTTGATTTGAGCACAGTCATGGCTGTTCCCTCTCTCCACGTCACCAGTCATGTAATGAGACTCGCCCTGCAGATCACCAGCAGGAATCTATAGTCACATGATAGATGCATGCAAACGTGCAGAAACACACACACACACACACACACACACCAGCACAAACTATCCCACACACAGACATGTCACCAGAATGTGGTCATTCTGGGACACCTTGTTCTTCCAGAAACGGTGTTCCTGCTGTGTGTGCACTTTGAACTGTTCATAGAGGATTGGAAAGTTCAGCTAAAGAGAAGTCTCGCCAACACAAGAGAAGGGAGGAGCCTGACTGTAGTTCTACAGAGTCTGGTTGTAGTTCTATAGAGCCTGGCTGTAGTCCTACAGAGTCTGGTTGTAGTTCTACAGAGCCTGGTTGTCGTCCTACAGAGCCTGGAGCCTCCTGTGTGGATGTTGTCGCTCAGACACTAGCCTCCTGAGACAGGATTCATGTCCGAGCATGCTGAGTGATGCTATCAGGCTACGGAGACAGAAGATGTAGACATACCTGGTATATACTGGGAGGATATGAAACCAGAACACACCTCTACTCATGCCCACACACACCAACACTCTCCAACACACTCTGACCCAGTCCAGACACAGATAACATTCCAAAAGCAAAAAGACAAGTGTACTTATGGGATACAAAACGTAGCTTGGAACGTGGAAAGTCAAGGCCATGCAGAGCCAGTCTCAGAGCTGCCAGCCCTCCCCCACACCACCCCAGCTCCCCCACACCACCCCAGCTCCCCCACACCCCCAGCTCCCCACACCCCCCAGCTCCCCCACACCCCCCCCCACACCCCCCAGCTCCCCCACACCACCCAGCTCCCCCACACTACCCAGCTCCCCACACTACCCTTCCCAGCCTCCCTGACATAACCTGTCATCAGTGAGGATGTAGGAACTGGTTTGTGTGTCAACTGTAGGTAACAGTCATCTCTGCTCTGCCCCTTTCTCAACAGCTCATGGTCACTGGCCTTTCTCTTATCGTTTAACACACACACACAACACACACCCCTGACTTCCTGCTCTCCATGGAGACACTGTGGAGAGGAGGCGTGCCCAGGCCGGATGCAGAACACACACTGGCTTACATGCTTGAGTGGCAGGCCCCTGTTGGGGCCATGGTTACCAGAGCCATGGTGACCAGAGCACAGCGTGGATCTGACAGCCACGTCCAGAGAGGAAACAGCTGAGGACAGCAGAGGACGACACACACAGCCCAGAGGACGACACACAGAGCCCAGAGGATGACACACAGAGCCCAGAGGATGACACACAGAGCCCAGAGGACGACACACAGAGCCCAGAGGATGACACACAGAGCCCAGAGGATGACACAGAGTCCAGAGACAAACTGGACATATTTTGGCATCATGTTGTGCAGACTGTGGCTGGGGTCCATGTATTCATCTGCCTGTCTCAGAGTGCCCAGTTACATAACCTCATTTGGTGCAACTTTAATGGAGGGCATCCATTAGTGCTGTATGCAGCCAGATATGAATGATATTTACTGAACGTTCATAAACTGACATCGCACACTGAAAACTCCTCTGGAAATGTGACCCACATGCTTACAGCTCTACCCCATGGAGGAAGTGTTGGGGTGTATGCAACATAGATGCAAACTATTGGTTGAGTACGAACACACACACACACACACACACACAGCCAGGCAGGGTTTCTCTTTAAACACCTTGTCATTCAGTGCCTCAGTGTGGCTAGCATATCACAAGCACACCCATGGCTCAAGGCTTACAGCTAAACTATCAAATGACACAATGACCACCACCCACCTGACCACCACCGGCCACACACACACAACACTCCACCAACCACCACTCCACCACCGCCACCACCTCCACCACCCCCACCACCCACCACCACAGCACACCACCCGCACCACGCAACCACCTCCCCCACCGTCCACCACCTCCAACACACACCACCGCACACCACCTCCACCACCACCTCCACCACCTCCACCACCGCCACCACCTCCACCACCTCCACCACCTCCACCACCACCGCCACCACCTCCACCACCTCCACCCACCTCCACCACCACCACCACATCCACCACATCCACCACCTCCACCACCACCACCACCTCCACCACCTCCACCACCTCCACCACCTCCACATTGTTTCACCTGAGAGTAGCTGGAGTTAGGTCCTTGACATAAACAGAGCTAGATAGATGGCAGCACCTCCGTGATCTAGATCTTATTATAACGTCCTATAAATAGGGTCCCTGGTTCTGGGTCACTCTCACAAGCTCTCATTTTTTCCTTTTCCAAACGGCCTGTCTTTGGTGATCACAGTCATGATCAGTCGTATCTGGGACAGAACCAGTTAGAGAGACTGTTCCTCCTCTAGCAGAGCTGGAGGGTCTCAACGCTGTGGACGCCACACACACACTCACAGGAACACACATAGGCACAGACACTCACAGGCACATACAACACACACACACACAGGAAGACACACACACACTCACAGGAAACACACACACTCACACACACACAGGCACACACTAGTCATGCAAGCGGCTGAAAGCCTCTGGTTTGTGTGGTGATTGGGGCTGGAGGGAAGGGAGTCCAGCACTGACAGATTGCACCATCGTAAGTAAGTATACACCTCTATACACCTCTATACACCTCTATACACCTCGAACACCTCTAGACAACTCTATACAACTCTATACACTCTATACACCTCGATAACCGCTATACACCTCTATACACCTCTATACACCTCTATACACCTCTATACACATCTAAACCTCTCTGAGTCTCATGGAGCATGCCACTCCCTGGCTGACATTCCTGTTGTTGTGACAGGCCTGGGGGTGTAGCATTATGCCTGCATGCCTGCCTGCCTGCCTGACTCCCTCACCATCAAGAAATGACAGCGAGAAAGAGAGAAAGAGCTAAACGAGAGAAGCACGCAGAGAGACAAGATCGACAAGTAAGAAATACTATACCCATCTCTCACACTCTACTACCCTCTCTCCCTACACACTCACTCCCTCCCTCTCTCCCTCTCTCACCTCCCTCCTCCTCCCTCCCTGCTCCCCTACCAGGTTCCCACAGGTCTGGGACGGCAGGAAATCCCTCATTCAAGGAAAACGGCAGAGAGAACTAAAGGTAGCTTTTAAAACCCACAGGCAACTGACTTCAGGAAATACTCCACTGAGAAGCTGAGTGATTCTACCTGGCTTGATGGTTCTGAAAATACAGAAACCACCAAGGGGACATTTACTGTTTGTTTGTATCTTGTTTCCAACAGCAGAGTACTGAATGTGTCCACATTCCTGATCCACACTGGCAAAGATCTGGTCACACATGCAAAAAGAAAAGGAAGACACTTTGTATGCAATCTCTAACTTTAGGCCTTGTAGAGTTCTAGTGGTCCAGAACACAATGCAAGTCAGGAGTCTGTGATGTACTGTGTCATCAGTTACAACACAGAAGGCAGGGGCAGGAGGCAGGAGGCAGGGGCAGGGGGCAGGGGCAGGAGGCAGGGGCATCAGGGACGTGGGACAGGAGGCAGGGGGCAAGAGGCAGGGGCAGGAGGCAGGGGCATCAGGGACGTGGACAGGAGGCAGGGGGCAAGAGGCAGGGGCAGGAGGCAGGAGGCAGGAGGCAGGAGGCAGGAGGCAGGAGGCAGGAGGCAGGAGGCAGGAGGCAGGAGGCAGGAGGCAGGAGGCAGGAGGCAGGAGCAGGAGGCAGGAGGCAGGAGGCAGGAGGCAGGAGGCAGGAGGCAGGAGGCAGGAGGCAGGAGGCAGGAGGCAGGAGGCAGGAGGCAGGAGGCAGGAGGCAGGAGGCAGGAGGCAGGAGGCAGGAGGCAGGAGGCAGGAGGCAGGAGGCAGGAGGCAGGAGGCAGGAGGCAGGGGCAGGAGGCAGGGGCAGGAGGCAGGGGCAGGGGGCAGGGGCATCAGGGACGGGGGGCATGGGGCAAGAGGCAGGAGGTGGATGTGTGGTTGGTTGGTGGGGATTTGGGTGTGGCATCTGGCATGGGACTGGGGGTAGGAGGTCTGTAGCATCTGGGATTGGGACAGGGGCTTCTGGGACGGGGCAGGAGGCATGGGGCAGGAGGTGGGTGGGTGGTTGGTAAGTGGGTGGGCGCTTGGTTAGCTGGGTGATAAGCCTCTTAACTGCCCCCCCCCGTCCATCCTGGATCACCATGTCTGTGTTTACATCTAAAACACATCCATCCTGGATCACCATGTCTGTGTTTACATCAACACAATCTGAGGACTGGGACACATAACTACCATCACCAGCCGCAAACAGATCCAACTTTCATCTAATACTCTGCAATATGCACCCTTCTCTTCCTGAAAGCAAAATAAGAAACCTTTATTTCCCCGAGCATGACGGTGCGTCCCGCCCGGCTTCATGTGATGTGTATGGAAGGTGACAAGAGCTTAAACCCCAAACCGAGCTCCCCTCCAGCCTTCCTTTGTTTGGTGACGGAGGGGGAGAAGGGGGAGGAGGGGATTACACACACACACACACACGCGTCATCAAGCCTCTCCACAGGGGGCGGCTCCTCACACACAGCATTCTGCATGTCATCCTGTATGACACGGTTGCAAAACCACATACCGGCATGACCAGCTAGACAGAGACAGGGTGACGGGGTGGGACAGAAAAGGCTTCACAGGAACGGCCGCCACATTCCCAGGTGAGTTTCTCGGAAAAAGAACAACTTACGCAAGGTGTCTTTGAAACAAGCTTGAGACTGTGACTTCACAGAAGTCCAGTCTAGTCACATACACTGAGGGTTAGGTTGGAAAGGTGCATGTCGATTTACTGGGGAGGGTATTGCTCAGTGAGAGTAAATTAATAAATTAACTCAAACCCTTAGCAAGGTGAAATATAGTTTACATCTGGAAAAAAAATCTTCTTCAACCTGCAAGAGTATCAGTAATTGACGTCTTTCTATTTCCTGCTAACCCTCGTAGCGTAGTACTCACATGTTCGGATCCCCTGACCCTCCTAGTACTCACATGTTCAGATCCCCTGACCCTCCTAGTACTCACATGTTCGGATCCCCTGACCCTCCTAGTACTCACATGGTCAGATCCCCTGACCTCCTAGTACTCACATGGTCAGATCCCCTGACCCTCCTAGCCTAGTACACACATGGTCGGATCCCCTGACCCTCCTAGTACTCACATGTTCGGATCCCCTGACCCTCCTAGTACTCACATGTTCAGATCCCCTGACCCTCCTAGTACTCACATGGTCAGATCCCCTGACCTCCTAGTACTCACATGTTCAGATCCCCTGACCCTCCTAGTACTCACATGTTCAGATCCCCTGACCCTCCTAGTACTCACATGTTCAGATCCCCTGACCCTCCTAGTACTCACATGGTCAGATCCCCTGACCTCCTAGTACTCACATGTTCAGATCCCCTGACCCTCCTAGTACTCACATGGTCAGATCCCCTGCCCCTCCTAGCCTAGTACACACATGGTCGGATCCCCTGACCCTCCTAGTACTCACATGGTCAGATCCCCTGACCCTCCTAGTACTCACATGTTCAGATCCCCTAACCCTCCTAGTACTCACATGTTCAGATCCCCTGACCCTCCTAGTACTCACATGTTCAGATCCCCTCACCCTCCTAGTACTCACATGTTCAGATCCCCTAACCCTCCTAGTACTCACATGTTCAGATCCCCTACCCCTCCTAGTACTCACATGGTCGGATCCCCTCACCCTCCTAGTACTCACATGGTCGGATCCCCTGCGGAGGCCCTCGCTGTTCCTCAGCCAGCACCGGCTCAGCTCGCTGAGCTCTACGATGGGCTGAACCTTCAGATGGACAGAGTCTCCAGACTGACGGATCTTCTCCACGATCTCGTCCCGGCTTCGGTTCTCCACGTTGTCCCCGTTGATCTCCACCAGCCGGTCTCCCGGCACCAGCCCCAAGGCCAGATCCTTGGTCCCGGCGCCTGGCTCTGCAAAGTGCACCACGCGGCGGTAGAGCGTCCCGTCCGCCTGGCGGTCCAGCATGGTGGTGCGGCGCAGCGAGAAGCCGAAGTCTCCGGTGTTGCGACGCTGCAGCTGCAGCTCACGAGGCTCCAGCACGGCTGGGGCCGTCACCGCCGGCAGACTCAGGTCCGCAGAGAACGTCCTCTCAACCAGCTCTGGGATGTGGACCGTGCGGGCGGGCGGGGGTCTGCGCTGGGGGTCCAACCCCCGGCTCTCTACCTGGGGAGACGGGGCAGCAGAGCTCTGGCCGGAGGGGGAGGAGCTCTCCGAGGGACTCTCCTCCTTGCTCCTCTGGGAGAAGGAGAAGCGCTTGATCACCTGACCCACCTGGGAGTTCTGCTTGGCCAAGGCCCCAAACTTGGCAGCTCGTTCCTTCACCGAGCTGCGATGGCCGTCCGGACCCGCCTGGCCTTTGATGTCGTCGCTGGAGCTAGCTGCGCTCATCTGCCCTGCGTCCAGAACCATGCTGCCGCGGGAGCTGAAGCGCTCGGCGTCGATCTCCGTGAGGTTGAGTTCCGCGTTGCTGGCCACCTTGATGGGGATGGGGCTGGAGATCTCCAGCTTGCTCCTGGAGTCCCTCTTGGACCCCCCACGGTGCAGGTTGAAGAAGCCGCGTCTCACGCTGATCTCCTCCAGGCTCTTCATCTCTGCTTGGGACATCCTCTCCTTCTTGTCTTTCTTCTCCTTCTTTTCCTTCTTCCCTCCATCCTTGTCTCTGTCCTTCTCCTTGTCTTTTTTGATCAGGTTGAACATTTTCAGCTCTTTTATCACCCCAGGAAAGGTTGGTTTGTAAAGCAGAAGTTGACGGGATCCATATAACACTGGATCACTTCAGATCTTCAGATTATCATCCAGAGGATCTGGAGACATTGTGGATTGTCGTCCGCAGAATCGACCTGGGGAGGGAGAGAGAGAGAGGGAGAGAGAGAGAGAGGGAGAGAGAGAGGGAGGGGGAGAGGGAGGGGGAGAGGGAGGGGGAGAGGGAGGGGGAGAGGGAGGGGGGGAGAGCGAGAGGGAGCAAAACATCAGTGTTGTCGTGGTCACAGTCGTCCGCTACTGAGATGTCCTTACAGATCTAAAGACAGGGCAGTTGATGACTCTTCGTAGAGAGTTTATGGTCAAGAGTGTGACTAATGAGTAACGGTATCATTTTATTACGATCATAACGCACACATGATGCGTAAAATACCAGAGAATGCTATGATTAGCATGTAGCCTGCGTCTCAAGATTCATGATCTCTTTCTAATCTACAAGGCCAGGGATGAACACATTGAATGAATGAAGAGAGCTTGGACAGTGCAACCAAACACCTGTGTTGCAGTGAGGGTATCAGATGTTGCAGAGCCTTTCATTAAATAAAGATGGAGCTTCTTCCCTGTCAGAGAGACTATTTGAAGCACAAATTTACAAGGTCTCATCGTAAGGTTTCAGAACGGCTCTCTACCTGCTACTCCTTTCACTTCTCTTCTAGCTCATGAAGGGAAGTGTTAACTTAACCCCTGACGACCTTCACCACCCGAAGTTTGGAACCGCTCAAGTCGGGGGTGAACCACTGTCACTGTGGACTAACGCCGTAGCCTTCAACATGTGAACACATAACCCAGTGCGATTATCATGAAGTCAGGTTACAGTTACAGTCGTATGCAAAAGTTTGGGCACCCCTGATAATCTCCATTACTTTCATCTATAAAATGTTGGGCGTTTGGATGAGGAACGTCTTTGTCATATATATACACATACGTCATGGACAGTGATATTTTAGCCGTGAAATAAGGTTTATTTGATAAACAGAAAATATGCCATACGCATCATAAGAGAATTAGACACTTGCATAAATTTGGGCACCCCAACAGAAAAATCACATTTATATTTAGTAGAGCCTCCTTTTGCAAAAATAACAGCTTCTAGACGCTTTTTATATCCTCTGATGAGTGTCTGGATTCTGGATTGAGGTAATTTGGACCATTCTTCCTTACAATACATCTCCAGTTCAGTAAGGTTTGATGGGTGCCTAGCGTGGACAGCCCGCTTCAAGTCACCCCATAGATTTTCAATTATATTCAAGTCTGGGGACTGGGATGGCCATTCCAAAACATTGTAGTTGTTCCTCTGCATAAATGCCTTAGTGGATTTGGAGCAATGTTTCGGGTCGTTGTCCTGCTGGAACACCCAACTGCGCCGTAACTTCAGCTTTGTTACAGATTCTTGAACATTATTGTCCAGAATTTGCTGGTACTGAGTTGAATCCATACGACCTTCAACTTTAACTAGATTCCCAGTTCCTGCACTAGCCACACAGCCCCACAGCATGACGGACCCCCCACCAAATTTTACTGTGGGCAGCAAGTGTTTTTCTAGGAATGCTGTGTTCTTTTGCCTCCATGCGTAACGCCTCTTGTTGTGACCGAATAACTCCATCTTTGTCTCATCAGTCCACAGCACTTTGTTCCAAAATGAGCCTGGCTTGTTCAAATGTAGTTTGGCAAACCTCAAGCAAGCCTTTTTGTGGCGCGTGTGCAGAAAAGGCTTCTTCCGCATCACTCTCCCATACAGCTGTTCTCTGTGCAATGTGCGCTGAATGGTCGAGCAATGCACAGTGACACCATCTGCAGCATGATGACCTTGCAGCTCTTTGGAGGTGGTCTGAGGGTTGTCCTTGACCATTCTGACCATTCTTCGCCTTTGCCTCTTTGTTATTTTTCCTGGCCTGCCACTTCTGGCCTTAACAAGAACTGTGCCTGTTGCCTTCCATTTCCTAATGACATTCCTCACAGTGGAAACTGATAGCTGAAACCTCCGGGATAACTTTTTGTAGCCTTCCCCTAAACCATACTGCTGAACAATCTTTGTTTTTAGATCATTTGATAGCTGTTTTGATGCCCCCATTTTGCCACTGTTCAGAGGAGAATCAAAGAGAAGCAAAACTTGCAATTGGCTATCTTAAATACCCTTTCTAATGATTGAATGCACCTTTTTATGTAATTGAAGGCTTAACGAGTTAATCAGACTAATTCTGTGTTGCAGTTAATCAGCATTTAGTAGGCAGAGGTATTCAAATCAAATAAATGATAAGGGTGCCCAAACTTTTGCACAGCCTTTTTTTCACATTTGATTTAATTTCACACAACTAAATACTGCTACACCAAATATCTTTGTCTGGAAAACACCCCAGCACTCAGTGTTAACTAGAAAAGTAATATTACAATATTATATTGATCTTTTTTGGTGAAGACAGGAAATTATCATGCAGCCTCAGAGGGGTGCCTAAACTTTTGCATACGACTGTATATCAACCATGCACGCAAGACAGCCAACGCTATGAACCATAATCAGACACGTTTGACATTAAATGTAAATAATGGATGAGTGGAGGAGACCTGCTAGCTGGACTTGTAGTCAGTCTCCACAGCACTGTTAGTCTGGTACGCTCTCGCATGTCTAATTCACTGAACTTGATGCCGTTTGGCAGTGAAACACTTAAACTGCGTCTACACGTAAAACATCTATAGCCTACGCGAAATTAAGACACTTCTTTACTTTAAGAACACCGACATCAAAAAAAGTTATCGATCACAGCGAAATATCGCTGCACGGGGCACATGTGAACGACGCACCTGCCCGCACGCTCTTCAAGTCTCATTCACATCAAATGGAACGATCTTTTTAGACAAATCCTAAGCTTTCGGCGCTTGAGGTTCGTTATTGTAAACAGCTTTGATACCCTGTCCCTTGTGTCCCTTGGTTATTGTTGTAGCCGATCCTAGGCTTGTTCTTATAATGCGCTCGCTTTAAGCTGCTTTGCCCTCATTCTATATCACACCGGTGGCTTTAGATAACAAACGGTTCCTTTCGTGGAGATGTTGCCCTATGAAGTATAATATTATACACCTAACGTGTAATAGTATAGTCTACTTACCTATTTGAATACTGTTGGTTGATGGTCACTCCTAATTGCAGGAGTCCGTTTAAGGGCTGTGTGTGAGATTGTGTCATAAGGGTTCAGTAGTTTAGTTGTACGGAGGCGGTGCAGAGCAGAGCCGTCTACACACACAGTCCACACACATGGTAGGACGAAAGGAAATCGGTCGGCAGCGACCCCTGCTGGCGAGGTTATGCAGTGCAATATAACCGAGATAGGTGTGAATGCATGTCAAATGTTCTTATTGACACTGATAACAGAACTCACTGGCGTAGTCAAAAAATATATGAATGTTAGACCAAAATGTCACAATAAAACTACAACATATTGGTTTAACCTTGAATTTTATTTGATCTACTCAATCTTTATAACGTTGTTTTCAGTTCAGTGGCACTGAATTGTTTGTGAAAGTGAAAGTGCACCATCAGTCATACAAGCAGCAGAAATAACAGCTCAGTCCATTTTGTACAACATCTGTTTGCCAGGATTCAAAAGTGCCTGGATTGTAATAAGTAGCACAGAAAATAAACATAATAAAACACCAAACACAACATGCACCATAGAATTTATAGAATCCACTTACACTAAGTCGTCATGCCCAATATATATATTGTTACTGTATACATTTCCATGTCCATAAGTTACTTCACTCATGATACTATCTTTTCAAATGTCACTACTATTGTCCTTCCTTGTTTGACTCAGAGAGGGAAACTGAATACATTCCAGAATATTCCTGAACACATAGTATTATTCAGTTGATATTGCAGACATTTAGAAACATTGCACCTTTTTACGTTGTATAGTTTTAGCTCTGTTGAGCACATTCATCGATGACAAACACACATTTTATCAAAGTTTCTCTCGATTTGAATAAAGTGACATTTGATTCCCAAGATAACCAAAACAACATATATTCTCACAGTTTAAATGATAATAAGGATTATAATGTGACAATGCCTGTGAATGCTCATGCTGTTGTTTAATCATATCTCAACACATGTACTGATATAGATATAGTATGGACATGAGAATATTAACTCATGTATTTGTCTTAAAGAAGATCAATACAGACACTGTGCTGGTGTCTAAGTACTCCTAGCATGGAATACCTCAAGATTCACTGCAAAAGGCTCAAAGGACAGTTGCTTTTGCACTCTTACTGTAAACATGTTTAAACCAAATCTTCAGATTAACAAACGCAATCAGAGGAGGAAGCAAAAGAGAAATATAAAAAGAGAAAAAAAAAGAAAAGAAAATGGACAGTTTACAGCCAGGACTTCTTCCCTCTCCCCAGCCTGCTCATGCCGGACAGCTTGATCTTACAGCGCTCCATCTCCTCCGGGCTCCTCCTGGAGGAGGTGCACTCCACCGTGGAGTCCGTCTCGAAGGAGATGGCGGGGGCACCGCAGCACTTCTCCTGGGACATGGCTGTGGGCGTCTGGAGGACCACCCGGCCCCGTAAGGAGTGTTTCAGCTGCAGGAGGAGGGGGTTGTGATGGGCGTACAGCCCCACGCGCTCCCCACGGTCCCTCTCTGCCTCGCAGCAGGTGGAGCACGCAGAGCACAGCACCCTGAAGATGTACACCCAGCCCAGGTAGTGCAGCTCCACGATGTTGAGCACGAAGCAGCCCAGGCTGATGCTGAACATGAAGTTGAGGAAGATGGTCTTCTCTGTGGCGCGGGACACGAAGCAGTCAGTCCGATTGGGGCAGGGGTACGTCTCACAGCGGAACAGGTGCGGCACCTCGAACCCAAACAGGTAACACTGCCCTACCAGGAAGGTGATCTCCATGATGGAGCGCAGCACCACATGGATGATGTAGATGAGCAGGACCTGGCTGGAGAGCTCTGTAGGGTCCTTCCCCACCTCCCTCAGCTCCTCCTCCAGCAGGCTCTGCTCCACCCCCTCCCCCTCCTGCGTGCCCCACTCCTCCATGTAGCAGGGCTGGTACCTGGGGCTGCCTCTCTCCAGGCCCGCGTCCTCATCCAGGCCCCCCTGCTCGGCCCTCTCACGGGCTACCTCCTGGACCTCCAGCTTCTCGTCCTTGGCGATTTTGTGCAGCACGTAGACGATGTAGAAGATGGAGGGTGTGGAGACGAGGACGATCTGGAAGACCCAGAAGCGCAGGTGGGAGACGGGGGCGAAGGTGTCGTAGCACACGTTGTTGCAGCCGGGCTGCAGGGTGTTGCAGGTGAACTTGGACTGCTCGTCGCTGTAGACGGCGTCTCCCACCAGGGTGACCAGAAGGATGCGGAAGATGAGCAGCATGGTCAGCCAGATCTTACCGATCACGGTGGAGTGGTTCTGCACTTCCGTTAGGAAGCGGCCAAGAATTGACCAGTCTCCCATTTCTGAGGGAACAGAAGACCTACTGTAAGGCAACAAAGCTACTTTTATATATTATGATCAGAACAATCATGTTAACAATAACCATGACATACAATCTGACTTGTAAACAAGCTTTGTTGTTACATTTCATGTATTAACAAAGATATCTCATTCTCATCTCATTCTCATCCACGGTTTGTATCAGCATCATATTCATTCAAGAGTTTTGACGAATGAAGGTTAATTAACGGGGCATTGAGTGCTTATTATTGGATGTGTGGTTCCCACGGTGATCATGCTCAGCCTCACCTGAATCAGCAGATCCATGAAACCTTAAGATACGTCAACACATGATTTAAATCCTACATTCAAACGAGGACGTCTGAAATCTGGCTTCTCTGTGGGGAGACTAGTCCAACTGTCAAAACACAATATTCTAAACTACATATTGTCAATAATATGAACTCTTGTTTTTCTCCAAACAAATTAGGTTTTACTGCTTCATAAAGCGTTTCTTTGCTATTGTTGTTTAGTATGTAGCTGACAATGTTTATATATACTTTTATTAATTTACACATTTACACTCTGTAACTTGGTTGGGTACAAACACTAATCCAAGCCATGTTTACACTGTGGTAGATATGTTAAAGATATGAACACTTGCTAACAAATAGGAAGAGAAGGAACCTTTCTATTTCCCCCTGACAGAAACTAAACTGATTTCACTCTGATTCAGTAAATATGTCCCTTCACTCTCACTGTTCAACAACCGCTCATGGTGAGCAGAAACACCGTGAGCAGAAACACCGTGGACTGCCTTTGTAAGAACTGAAAACACACAAACAACCGCGACGAACGATTTCTGGAGAAACCTACCTTTGGAAAATTTGTCTCTTTCCGATCCAAAACTGGAAAAATGCCAAAGCAAGCAATCTGCATAACTATATCTGAAGTGGGAGCAGGTTGGTGGAGCTGCATGAAGGCAGAACAGGCTGACCAAACATATTCTCTAACTCCATCTGAAACCCTCTTTGTACTGTATGCAACACAAAGCCTTTCAATGTACAGTGGGGGGGGCACCTTTTCTGAACAGCCGCTCACAGGCGAGCACAGAGTTCAAAGAACGTGCTGGAAAAAATGTCAACAATACTGCTTGGTGACAGGGCCTGTTCCTGCCTGCTTTCAGGAGCAGAGCTGGGATAGGGTTAGCCTAGCTCTGGGGTGGGGGGCTGGGGGGTAGCCTAGCTCTGGGGTGGGGGGCTGGGATAGGGTAGCATGGCTCTGGGGTGGGGGGCTGGGATAGGGTAGCATGGCTCTGGGGTGGGGGGCTGGGTGGGTAGCATGGCTCTGGGGTGGGGGGCTGGGGATAGGGTAGCATGGCTCTGGGGTGGGGGGCTGGGATGGGTAGTCATGGCTCTGGGGTGGGGGGCTGGGATAGGGTAGCATGGCTCTGGGGTGGGGGGCTGGGGGGTAGCATGGCTCTGGGGTGGGGGGCTGGGGGGTAGCCTGGCTCTGGGGTGGGGGGCTGGGGGGTAGCATGGCTCTGGGGTGGGGGGCTGGGATAGGGTAGCATGGCTCTGGGGTGGGGGGCTGGGGGGTAGCATGGCTCTGGGGTGGGGGGGCTGGGGGGTAGCATGGCTCTGGGGTGGGGGGCTGGGATAGGGTAGCATGGCTCTGGGGTGGGGGGCTGGGATAGGGCAGCATGGCTCTGGGGTGGGGGGCTGGGGGGTAGCATGGCTCTGGGGTGGGGGGCTGGGGGGTAGCATGGCTCTGGGGTGGGGGGCTGGGGGGGTAGCATGGCTCTGGGGTGGGGGGCTGGGATAGGGTAGCCTGGCTCTGGGGGTGGGGGGCTGGGGGGTAGCCTGGCTCTGGGGTGGGGGGCTGGGAGGGTAGCCTGGCTCTGGGGTGGGGGGCTGGGGGGTAGCATGGCTCTGGGGTGGGGGGCTGGGAGGGTAGCCTGGCTCTGGGGTGGGGGGCTGGGGTGGGTAGCATGGCTCTGGGGTGGGGGGCTGGGGGGGTAGCATGGCTCTGGGGTGGGGGGCTGGGGGGTAGCCTGGCTCTGGGGTGGGGGGCTGGGATAGGGTAGCCTGGCTCTGGGGTGGGGGGCTGGGGGGTAGCATGGCTCTGGGGTGGGGGGCTGGGGGGTAGCATGGCTCTGGGGTGGGGGGCTGGGGGGTAGCATGGCTCTGGGGTGGGGGGCTGGGATAGGGTAGCCTGGCTCTGGGGTGGGGGGGCTGGGGGGTAGCATGGCTCTGGGGTGGGGGGCTGGGGGGTAGCATGGCTCTGGGGTGGGGGGGCTGGGGGGTAGCCTGGCTCTGGGGTGGGGGGCTGGGGGGTAGCATGGCTCTGGGGTGGGGGGCTGGGGGGGTAGCATGGCTCTGGGGTGGGGGGCTGGGGGGTAGCCTGGCTCTGGGGTGGGGGGCTGGGTGGGTAGCATGGCTCTGGGGTGGGGGGCTG
Source organism: Mallotus villosus (assembly GCA_903064625.1). NCBI lineage: Eukaryota > Metazoa > Chordata > Actinopteri > Osmeriformes > Salangidae > Mallotus > Mallotus villosus. Next base: position 60,078 of record CAEFZP010002325.1, on the reverse strand, counting down.
GGATAGGGTAGCCTGGCTCTGGGGTGGGGGGGCTGGGATAGGGTAGCCTGGCTCTGGGGTGGGGGGCTGGGATAGGGTAGCCTGGCTCTGGGGTGGGGGGCTGGGGGGGTAACCTGGCTCTGGGGTGGGGGGCTGGGATAGGGTAGCATGGCTCTGGGGTGGGGGGGCTGGGGGGTAGCCTGGCTCTGGGGTGGGGGGGGGCTGGGGGGTAGCCTGGCTCTGGGGTGGGGGGCTGGGGGGTAGCCTGGCTCTGGGGTGGGGGGCTGGGGGGTAGCATGGCTCTGGGGTGGGGGGCTGGGGGGTAGCCTGGCTCTGGGGTGGGGGGCTGGGGGGTAGCCTGGCTCTGGGGTGGGGGGCTGGGGGGTAGCATGGCTCTGGGGTGGGGGGGCTGGGATAGGGTAGCCTGGCTCTGGGGTGGGGGGCTGGGATAGGGTAGCCTGGCTCTGGGGTGGGGGGGCTGGGATAGGGTAGCATGGCTCTGGGGTGGGGGGCTGGGAGGGGTAGCATGGCTCTGGGGTGGGGGGCTGGGTGGGTAGCATGGCTCTGGGGTGGGGGGCTGGGGGGTAGCCTGGCTCTGGGGTGGGGGGCTGGGATAGGGTAGCCTGGCTCTGGGGTGGGGGGCTGGGGGGTAGCATGGCTCTGGGGTGGGGGGCTGGGGGGGTAGCATGGCTCTGGGGTGGGGGGCTGGGGGGGTAGCCTGGCTCTGGGGTGGGGGGCTGGGGGGGTAGCCTGGCTCTGGGGTGGGGGGCTGGGGGGGTAGCATGGCTCTGGGGTGGGGGGCTGGGGGGTAGCCTGGCTCTGGGGTGGGGGGCTGGGGGGTAGCATGGCTCTGGGGTGGGGGGCTGGGGTGGGGTAGCCTGGCTCTGGGGTGGGGGGCTGGGTGGGTAGCATGGCTCTGGGGTGGGGGGCTGGGATAGGGTAGCCTGGCTCTGGGGTGGGGGGCTGGGATAGGGTAGCCTGGCTCTGGGGTGGGGGGCTGGGGGGTAGCCTGGCTCTGGGGTGGGGGGGCTGGGATAGGGTAGCATGGCTCTGGGGTGGGGGGGCTGGGGGGGTAACCATGGCTCTGGGGTGGGGGGCTGGGATAGGGTAGCCTGGCTCTGGGGTGGGGGGCTGGGATAGGGTAGCATGGCTCTGGGGTGGGGGGCTGGGGGGTAGCCTGGCTCTGGGTGGGAAATCACCTCAAATACATGGTCCTGTCAGTTGGGTTACTCAACAGGTCATTTGAATTGGGAAAAATCCTTTGTAAACATACAATGACAATAGCCTGTAACAAAGACTGAAATGTAATCAATAATAGAAGAGTAGTATACACAGCCTTTCTCACCACAATGACACAACAATGTCATCCTCTAAACAATCCTCTTTAAAGTATTTACCAAGAGAAGAAGGTATTCTTACCCAATCATTTAAAAAGTGGTTTATTGAAAAGGCAGGCATCATCTCAATAACAGTGGTTGTGTCCTTGACTGGAGGGTCAAGGCCTCTATCAGAACCTTGGCACAGAATGTGGATGTGGAACGTTCTGATTGTGTTGAATCAGGAAGTGAACCACGCCACTGGTCCTTATGTTGCACCGCAAATACGTTCCTCAACAATTTCCACTCACGTTTAAGCAGATGTACTAGTACCTCATAAAAATCCATTTGTGATTTGAGTAACTAACACATTCGATGTAGCTGGGTCACGCCCCGAAACCGCCCCCATGCGGTCACGCTGTCAGTATAATAAATATATGATCAAAACGCCAAAACAAAACAAATCTAGGCCTATAAGATTGTATTCCAACATTTCCCAAAAGGCAATAATGGACTTTAACTGTCATCCTATTATTTTATATTGTACAACTGTGCTTTCTTGAATATTATTATTGTGTTGTATAAAGTTAATATTTAATCACTTGTTGAAAAATTAGAAGCCATAAAGAATTGGATTGAATACAGCGTGCATTGAAATAGATGGGCTAGTGAGAAGCCTAGAAAGAGGCTCGCGATCACACGAGTGGCTGAACTTTGCCCCCGTGTGTTGTGAAGATTACACTGCACCAGCAAATGTTTCAGTGTTTGAATTTTCAAAAGCATAAGAGTAGCTATAAGAGGGGAAAACATGTTTTACTGCCGCATGTTTCTCGTATTACTTGGAATAGTTTTTTCCTAGACTATTCGTTTAGCCCATCATCGCTGATATGTTTAACAATAACTTTCAAGCGAAAGTATAAGTGTGGGGAAATAATACACTTGCTCCAAATGTTTGTAACTAGTGAATCAAAGCAATATAAAATAATTAAATAGAACAAATCGCGCGGGTTCAAATCTCAGACCACATGCGACAGCTACTCCGCAATTGATCGACTCTGCCATTTATTGAATGCCCGCTGCAGAACCATGCAACACATCCTCATAGGGGTGTCGAATCCCAAAAAAGAACTAATAGTGGGATAATCAAACTACTTTTCATACAGTTTGGTAACCGTTTCAACATTAGGTCAAAAATGTCAATCGTATTGAAAACAACTGCTTAGAACATTAATGCTAGCTCACTACACGCACAGTAATCTCAGTATTCCCCTAAAACGCACTTGGCGTGGTTCAGTCCGAGGGTTACAGGAAGTTGTAGCAGCTGCCATGTTTGGCTGCTTTGTTGTAGGTTTCTTCTAGGTTTCCTGCAGATTTTTTTAAGTGTTGCAATGGAACCTAGCTGGAGCACATTCTTATTTCAGGTAAGTGAACCCGGATGAGCTGAAATTAAGACAATTGATAGAATAACTTTGGAAAACTGAAGACATTCGCAGTGTGACGGTTTTTAAATGTGTAATTTTAAGTAGAGCTATCCAAGCACAACAATGGTACATCAATCCCAGACTTCCAGCTGTGAGGCTAGGGCATGACGCTAGGAAAAAAATCACTTCTCTTCTCTCTTTTCTCGGATTTTAAATGTAACTGATGCTTCGAGAAAACTCTGAATGCGTTCAGCTTTATTTGATGAATAACTTCGAGGCTTTGTTTGTGTTTCCTAAGTTAGGTTATGTGATAAAGACCGCAAACATGAGGGATCTTTCGAAGGCTTATGGAACGCCACCGTAGCGAGCGAGCCAGACTTGTTTTTTTCATTCACACTGGGAGAACGGTTGATCCGATTTCCAGCCAGGAGATAAAGGAAATGTTTTGCATGAACAATCGATAGCTAACGTGAGTTAATCAGCACGTTCATTTTTAGTAGAATGAATACCGATGCCCCTTTCTAAAGTCAGCGATGAACTTTTTACCATCCCTCTATAAATTGCTCGGAGTAGCATAGCTAACCTTACCATGTACTAGCAGTGCTAGCCAGCTTTAGCTTCATGGTTGAACAGTGCGGACCGCGGGCAGACTGGAATGCGAACTATGCGCGTACATGAAAGCAGTTATTTCTCCATTCAGAATTGTGTGCAACATGATAAGGAGGATTGAGAATGCACCCATTTTACAGGCTAAATACAGCTACGACCTCGCTATTATAAACTCTATTGATCTTATTTGATCGTTATTGTGGCTCATAAGAAGTGGCGCTAGTAGCGTTAGCTACCTTGATTGCTTAGCTAGCTAGGCTAGCAATACCATTATGCAACATGTTCAGATGGCTATTTTTGTCATTGGCATGCATTCAAGCAAAGTTTGAGTTTACATCATGTGTTGCACGGCACCGGAGTCATTCAGCCTTGCTTGTGCCTGTATAAATAGCTATACACCACGTCAAAAAGTTATGCAATTATATTGTACATATAGTAAGAGCTAGCTAGCAATATTTTAGCTTGGTTGGCCTGCTTGTTCCACTGAGTGTCATTTGTTTCTTCACAAGGATCCAAGTAGGATATTCGGAAGAATTATGTCGTCGTCCCCCCCCGTAAAATCTAAGTTAATCATTTCCTCAACATTTTCCAGCGAGTGTTGTGCAGTGGCCCCCCGGCCAGCGCTGGGTCAGTTTAACGGTGTCTGCTGGGTCAGTTTAACGGTGTCTGCTGGCCCTGCAGCCGGTCTGCAGGAGGCGAAATCGGAGCAACCTGATCCCTCTACCCCCACCCCCTCAAGTAGCACAGGACTCGGTCTGGAAAAAGATTTCTTCCTCTTCTCTATCTCTCGCTCTAAACTAGACGACAATTCAAATATCTACCTGCTGATAGCTGGAGGGTCTAATCTGCTGCTCTGCTTTTTGTTCGATGATTAAAGATATAAAAGGTTTGTAATGTTTCTGCTCAGAGAGGATATAAGTAATCGTTGTAGCCTCATGTCAAAAGAAAAGCACAAAGAAAGATAATGAACCCATTGAACAATGCATGATGCAGAACTGAGTCCATCTCTGATCTGTAGGTGGCAGGATGTGAGTCAGGGGGTGAAGTTAAATGTTCCTTCGTGTCTCCCACACAGCAGTGAGCCGTCGTGAATCATCCTGATGGTGATTCATTCTTGCTTCACTTTCAAACTGGAGGACCTCCTGGGAACATGTTTAGCTGGTCAGCTTAATTGTTGTGTTCTGTCGTACCCTGGTTTGATTCAGTGACTCACCCACGATTCAGTGACTCACTCTAGATTCAGTTGACTGGGAACAAAGATCTGCTAGTGTATTTGTATCACAGCCATCTCCCTGACAGAAGTGCTGGTGTTGGCTGGTGCAGCTGGTGTGAGTCACACCAAACCCCTCTTGAAGTCCTCACTCATAGATCTCATTGATGTTGGCAGCCCGGCTGCTTGGTAATAAGCCAGGCTGTGGCCTGAACGACCTTCCCCTGTACTGACCCACTCCCAGGTGAAGGAATGAATACTCAACTGTCCCATTTAATCATGAAGACCTGCTTTAGCTTGCCAGATGTGAATCACCTCCAGTTGTATCCTTCAGTAGCAGTAACTCAGGACTGGAGTTACCATGGGTCCTGCTCGTACAAGTGAACATCTGGATATGAGGTTGTTTCAGACGTGTTCAGGTGTGTTCTGCTGAGCTAACACCAGGTCGTTTAGCAGACATCTGTCAGGAATGTATTATAAGAGCATTAATGTCAGACCTAGTTAAACAAGAGAAGAACATGTAAAGCCTTGAGACGTGGTACTTTGGTCCACCAACAGTCCAAACTTGCAGATTGTGACCAAGGTACAAATGAGCGCAATTTGACGATCTTTATCTTCTGCTTGTATTTATCTCTCTCACAACTCCATATTCATCAGAACTCTGCTTGTCATGGCAGCCGGTCTAGTCTGAGCTGCTTGTCATGGCAGCCGGTCTAGTCTGAGTGGCGTACAGGTCTCATGTGGCTGCTGTTCCCCGGCCTCCATCTTGATGTTATTTACTCAGGAGTGACCCAGCCTTCAGAGCACATTTGGATCAAACTGGTCATAGTGGCGTGAAAGACGCAGCGGGCTGCAGAGCCGATACCGCTGTCCTGGGGCCACCCTGTCTGAAGGGGGCTGGCCGGTCTCCCCCCCTCCCTCTCTCCTTGGGCCGGGGAGCGGGCGAGCGGTGATGACGAGGACAGTAATCCTGGAAGGTGGTGAGACAGGCAGGTGGTGAGACAGGCAGGTGGTGAGACAGGCAGGTGCTCAGACAGGCAGGTGGTAGAAGGCAGGTGTGAGACAGGCAGGTGGTGAGACAGGCAGGTGGTGAGACAGGCAGGTGGTGAGACAGGCAGGTGGTGGTGAGACAGGCAGGTGGTGAGACAGGCGGGTGCTCAGACAGGCAGGTGCTCAGACAGGCAGGTGGTGAGACAGGCAGGTGCTCAGACAGGCAGGTGGTGAGACAGGCAGGTGGTGAGACAGGCAGGTGCTCAGACAGGCAGGTGGTGAGACAGGCAGGTGCTCAGACAGGCAGGTGCTGAGACAGGCAGGTGGTGAGACAGGCAGGTGGTGAGACAGGCAGGTGCTCAGACAATAGAGGCTGGTGGGCTCAGTGGTGTTCTGAGTTCCCAGGTCCCCCTTGGTCTGGAGTGTGTGTGTGTGTGTGTGTGTGTGTGTGAGAGAGAGAGAGAGAGAGAGACAAGAGAATGAATGTGTGTGTGTGTGAGAGAGAGAGAGACAGACAGAGAAATGAATGTGTGTGTGTGAGAGAGATAGAGAATGCGTGTGTGGAGAAGCGCAGCCCCTATACCAATGAATAGAGGAGCCAAATCAGCGAAGACGCGTACAAAGACCCCCTGTTGGGCGGTGAGTGCATCTCTGGACAGATTTGTGTCTCTCACAACAGGGCAGACGGAAATAAGGAGCAGAATGTGGGATTCATTTTTCTGTTCTCCCCCTCCCCCCCTCTCGCTAGTCCTGTCAGATGGATGGCTGAACCTGAAAGGCAGGGTCAGGTATTTAACCTTGCCCTTTCGTGCTTGCGGAAGAGAACCAAGTTGTCTTAATTGTGCCCCCCCCCCTCCCTTTCAGTATAATGTTTGAACTGTGTATAGGGTGCTTTGAATTCGGTGGTAGCCTTTTGATTGAAAATACTTTTGTAAGTCTATCGTTGTGACGACTCAAGAAGACTCCGATGAGACGGTCTCCTCTACCTCCCCATTGGTCTCTGTTTGAAACTGCTGCGACCAATGGGAGGGTTCCATTCCCGGGGCTGTCTGGAAGACGGGGTGTCCCCCAAGCCCGACTCCACATGTAACCGTCACTGTCTGTTGGGGTCGTCCCTGGTTTAAGATGCTCCATTGAGCAGCCATAATGACCCTTAACAGGCGTGGTCGCTGCTCATTGTGCTCTGCGACCTTCTGCCTCTGCTGCTGATTGGGGTTTAGGACTGTGGCAGACTCCGCCCCCCCCCTGAGGAGACTCCGCCCCCCCGGAGGAGCTGTGACACGCTGGCTCACTTCCTGTCCTGGTCAGGGAGCTGTCTGTGGCCGAAGGGCTACGTTCACCCTGACGTCTAGGCCCTAGAATTATGTTTATTTTAATTTTTTTTCCTACAATCATAACTGCTCCTTTTTAGCAGTGTGGTGTGTGTGTGTGGTGTGTGTGTGTGTGTGTGTGTGTGTGGTGTGTGTGTGTGGTGTGTGTGTGTGTGTGTGTGTGTGTGTGTGTGTGTGTGTGTGTGTTGTGTGTGTGTGTGTGTGTGTGTGTGTGTGTGTGTGGTGTGTGTGTGTGTGTGTGGTGTGTGTGTGTGGTGTGTGTGTGTGTGTGTGTGTGGTGTGTGTGTGTGGTTCTCTACCTAAAAGGCAGCTGCTGGTATATTCTGCTACGTGCTGCTGTAGTGAGTCAGATTTCGAGCGCTTGTTTAGTCTGCTCAGAGCAGACGACCAGACTACTCAAACGCTGCATGGGATTATTTATTAATGTCAGTAGATACGGGTAGCTCCCCCCGTCTGACGTCACTAACCTTCTCCCTCAGCGGGGACCCTGAGTACCGCCCGCTGAGCACAACCAGGCGCTCTCTTCCCTGAAACGGACAGATTTAGCAGCGCGTCCAGGCTTCTCCCCAAGCTGCTTTCTGATTGGCCAGGAGACAGTGGCTGTCGTTTTCCTTCTCCGCAGACTGTCTGACATGCTCTAGTGATGGCAGTCCAGCTGACGTGCTCTAGTGTAGCTGGGTGATGGCTGAGATTTGTCATGGCGGTTTGACAGGGTGGGTTCCTGTGGCTCAGCCCTGGCTTCCTGTCATGTGACGTGAGTGCTGTAGACTGAGGGAGAGCGTGGGCGTGTGGTGTAACCTTCACAGCCACAGACCGCATGCCTTCACACAGCACCCGGCTAGACCGAGGACGTGTAAAGCAGGATGCTCACTGGATTAGTTATGGCGGGTATAGATCATTGGTGTTAGACTGGGGGTCAAGAGGTTGCTGGATCGAATCCCACCCCTCTTAGAATGAAAGCATCTGATATGATGGTGTTCAGGAGGTTAGCTGAGCTTGTGGGCTGATGGTGTTCAGGAGGTTAGCTGAGCTTGTGGGATGATGGTGTTCAGGAGGTTAGCTGAGCTTGTGGGCTGATGGTGTTCAGGAGGTTAGCTGAGCTTGTGGGATGATGGTGTTCAGGAGGTTAGCTGAGCTTGTGGGCTGATGGTGTCCAGGAGGTTAGCTGAGCTTGTGGGCTGATGGTGTTCAGGAGGTTAGCTGAGCTTGTGGGATGATGGTGTTCAGGAGGTTAGCTGAGCTTGTGGGCTGATGGTGTTCAGGAGGTTAGCTGAGCTTGTGGGATGATGGTGTTCAGGAAGTTAGGCTGTGCTGTTTCTGCTAGCTCCTCCCACAGTCACATGACGAAGCAACAACATCATGACAGGGGATCATTTTTCCAACAACAGATTTAGATTTTTTAGCAGCAGGCTGTTTGAGTGACTGACTAATGACAGAGCCAGGGCCTATTTCTGTTCCTGTACAAACACCCACAGTCACTGACCCTGGTTGGTTTCTGCCTGATTCATCGTGTACATGCAGCTGGCTGTCATACAGCACATCAGCAGGCTATGGCACAGCAGATCAGCTAGCAGGCTAATTGGCACAAGATGGGTGTTTTCGTTAAACCATTTAAAGTGCCTGTGCTCTCCTCTGTGTGCTGGGGGGTCTGTGCTCCTCTGTGTGCTGGGGGTCTCTGTGCTCCTCTGTGTGCTGGGGGTCTCTGTGCTCCTCTGTGTGCTGGGGGGTCTGTGCTCTCTGTGTGCTGGGGGTCTCTGTGCTCCTCTGTGTGCTGGGGGTCTCTGTGCTCCTCTGTGTGCTGGGGGTCTCTGTGCTCCTCTGTGTGCTGGGGGCCTGTGCTCCTCTGTGTGTGCTGGGGGTCTGTGCTCCTCTGTGTGTGCTCCTCTCTGTGCTCCTCTGTGTGTGCTGGGGGTCTCTGTGCTCCTCTCTGTGCTCCTCTCTGTGCTCCTCTGTGTGTGCTGGCGGTCTGTGCTCCTCTGTGTGTGCTCCTCTGTGTGCTCCTCTGTGTGCTGGGGGTCTGTGCTCCTCTGTGTGCTGGGGGTCTCTGTGCTCCTCTGTGTGCTCCTCTGTGTGCTGGGGGTCTGTGCTCCTCTGTGTGTGCTGGGGGTCTGTGTTCCTCTGTGTGCTGGGGGTCTCTGTGCTCCTCTGTGTGCTGGGGGTCTGTGCTCTCCTACTGGCGCTGCACTGGCCCTCGCGCTCCCAGATGCCACACATGCAGAATGACTCACTGTCTATTTCTGTGTTGCTACAGACTCTCTCCCTCTCTCTCTTTCACCCCTTTCTCTTGCACTCTCTCTTTTCTCTTTCACTCAGCCTCTCTGACTCCCTCTCTCTCCCTCTGTAGTGGTGTGTTAGCTGGATGTCTCTCTGCCTCCCTCTCTCTCCCTCTGTAGTGGTGTGTTAGGTGGATGTCTCTCTGCCTCCCTCTCTCTCCCTCTGTAGTGGTGTGTTAGGTGGATGTCCCTAACTTCAGAAAGGCTCGCTGTCAAAGCCAAACCAAATCTCAGTATTTGGAGAGCACCGGTGGTTCTGAACCTCCTGATGTTGTGCAAACCCTCTCCCCCAGACGGGGCCAGCGGTGTTGAGCAGCGGCCATGTCACGCTCGTCCGAGCAGCGCTGAACTGAAACTGGGACTAGAAGTTGTTGCACAGCTCACGTCAGGTTCTTCCCAGTCTGACGACACGAACACAGCCTAATGCGACATCATATCCTGCCTGAACGCCAGCTGTTATATAAGAGGGGAATGTGAAGATGTAGGCTAATCTCTTGGAGTGAAGGGTTGTGTAAACCCAGAACAGTCTACAAGCTGAGGTTGGCGTGCCTGCAGCTCGAGCAGCTGTGACCTGTGACCTCTGGTGCTGTCCTATCGCAACTAACCCTTTCAGAGCTCATCTCTCTCTATGTAGCGAGAAGCCCTTTAGAAAAAGTCATCTGTTCTGATTCAGTTTCCTACTAGTGACTGACCTGCATACCTGTGTGACTGACATGCATACCTGTGTGACTGACCTGCATACCTGATATCCCGTGATCCACCTGTGTGACTGACCTGCGTACCTGTGTTGTCTCTGCAGCAGGCTAATGAAGCCCTCCACCACCAGCACCAGGTGGCCCAGAACAGCCTGCTGCCGCTACTTAACTCCGGCGCCGAACCCGTGGACCAGAAGCCCATCATGCCCATCCCCCTGGACCAGAAGCCCCCCGCCAGCGCCGCGGAGCTGATGAAGGACAACGTAGCGAGCGGGGGGGGGCGGGGGCTCATGCCCGTGGTGAAGAAGGAGCACAAGAGCAAGACCCCCTTCATCTGCGGCTACTGCAACAAGGCCTTCCGGGACAGCTACCACCTGCGGAGGCACGAGTCGTGCCACACCGGCGTGAAGATGGTATCCAGGCCCAAGAAGACGGCTCAGACAGCTCCCACCATGGTGCCTCTCATCTCCACCATGCCTCGTGAGAACAACGCCCCCTCCTACATCTCCACCATCGCAGGGATCTTCACCACTGCCACCACCTCCGTCTCCTCCGGCTCGGGCATCATGACGGCAGCCTCCATGATCAACGTTCCCCACCAGGGGGGGCCCAAGAAGCCCCCCAAGCCCGTGAAGAAGAACCACGGCTGTGAGATGTGTGGGAAGGCCTTCCGGGACGTGTACCACCTGAACCGTCACAAGCTGTCCCACTCGGACGAGAAGCCCTTTGAGTGTCCCATCTGTCAGCAGCGCTTCAAGAGGAAGGACAGGATGACCTATCACGTGCGCTCGCACGACGGGGGTGTGCACAAGCCCTACGTCTGTTCTGTCTGCGGGAAAGGATTCTCCAGGTAGGCCAATCCACCTTCACCAGACACTCACCCAATCACAGCCCCACTATATATACTTACTTTATAATAATTATAATAATAAATGCCATATATTTGAGATTAGCTTTAATGTTTGTTTACATAATGTCCTTCTTGAACGCCTCTCACGTTCTCCATGTTGGTTGTGCTCATAAAACACGCCCAGGTTCTGGATCTGAGAATCTAGGAGAACTAGAGAACCGAGGAATCAAACAAACCGTGCTCCACATTCAGGTCGATGGTAGACTGCTGTTTACAGACTGAAGTATGAACCTCTGAATGGTCAGGGCCCATCTGTGTGGAGTGGTGTCTGTGTGGCCATCTGGTGTCCAGTCTGACGCTCCTATTGGCTGCAGCGTGCAGTCTGATGCTCCTATTGGCTGCAGCCTCCTGATGTAGCAGGGCTGAATGCTCCCGCTCTCTCCTGTCCCTGCTGCAGCGTGTTCAAACAGCAGCGCTCTGCACAGTACAAACTCCAGAGTCCCAGAGTCCCCCTCTCCAGGGGGGGGGAGGGAGGGAGGGGGGGAGGGGGAGGGAGGGAGGCTGCTTTGATTGGCGCGTCACGCTGTAGTTCCCGCCAGCTTGGGCCCCCCTCCCCCCCTCCCCAGGGAATGCCATTAAAACCGGCAGAGAGAACCCTGGGATTTCCTCTTACTCACTCTGAATAGCTGCCCCAGCCACCCTGCCCCAGCCACCCTGCCCCAGCCTCTCTGCCCCAGCCTCCCTGCCCCAGCCACCCTGCCCCAGCCTCTCTGCCCCAGCCTCCCTGCCCCCAGCCACCCTGCCCCAGCCACCCTGCCCCAGCCACCCTGCCCCAGCCTCCCTGCCCCAGCCTCCCTGCCCCAGCCACCCTGCCCCAGCCACCCTGCCCCAGCCAGCTACCCTGCCCCAGCCAGCTACCCTGCCCCAGCCAGCTACCCTGCCCCAGCCACCCTGCCCCAGCCCCCCTGCCCCAGCCACCCTGCCCCAGCCCCCCTGCCCCAGCCCCCCTGCCCCAGCCACCCTGCCCCAGCCCCCCTGCCCCAGCCTCCCTGCCCCAGCCACCCTGCCCCAGCCACCCTGCCCCAGCCAGCTACCCTGCCCCAGCCACCTTGCCCCAGCCACCCTGCCCCAGCTACCCTGCCCCAGCCTCCCTGCCCCAGCCACCCTGCCCCAGCCAGCCACCCTGCCCCAGCCCCCCTGCCCCAGCCCCCCTGCCCCAGCCACCCTGCCCCAGCCACCCTGCCCCAGCCTCCCTGCCCCAGCCACCCTGCCCCAGCCCCCCTGCCCCAGCCAGCCACCCTGCCCCAGCCACCCTGCCCCAGCCACCCTGCCCCAGCCAGCTACCCTGCCCCAGCCACCCTGCCCCAGCCAGCCTGCCCCAGCCAGCTACCCTGCCCCAGCCAGCTACCCTGCCCCAGCCTCTCTGCCCCAGCCTCCCTGCCCCAGCCAGCTACCCTGCCCCAGCCACCCTGCCCCAGCCACCCTGCCCCAGCCAGCCACCCTGCCCCAGCCCCCCTGCCCCAGCCCCCCTGCCCCAGCCCCCCTGCCCCAGCCACCCTGCCCCAGCCACCCTGCCCCAGCCTCCCTGCCCCAGCCACCCTGCCCCAGCCCCCCTGCCCCAGCCCCCCTGCCCCAGCCTCCCTGCCCCAGCCTCCCTGCCCCAGCCTCCCTGCCCCAGCCTCCCTGCCCCAGCCAGCCCCAGCCTCCCTGCCCCAGCCACCCCAGCCACCCTGCCCCAGCCTCCCTGCCCCAGCCTCCCTGCCCCAGCCACCCTGCCCCAGCCCCCCTGCCCCAGCCCCCCTGCCCCAGCCTCCCTGCCCCAGCCTCCCTGCCCCAGCCACCCTGCCCCAGCCACCCTGCCCCAGCCTCCCTGCCCCAGCCTCCCTGCCCCAGCCACCCTGCCCCAGCCACCCTGCCCCAGCCTCCCTGCCCCAGCCTCCCTGCCCCAGCCTCCCTGCCCCAGCCACCCTGCCCCAGCCAGCCTGCCCCAGCCACCCTGCCCCACCTAGCCTCTGTCTCTCCCTCTGCACTGGCTGTGTCCAGGCTGAGTCCAGGCTTGTTGTCATGGAAGCACCCAGACCTCCTTTCTCTTCAGAAGGAGCTCACTGGAAGATGTCCTCTTCCAGCGTTTAGCAGCACATCCCGTCCCTGATCCCAGCGATGCGTCACGGTGCTTTCAGGATGTTGTCTGGAGCGTTCATGAGCTTGAGTCACAGGAAGGTGACGCCGTGGGGCTTTTATCTGGCTAGCTTCACACAAAGGTTCAGAACCTCCCTGGGAATGTGTTTAGTGGTTAGATGTTGTGGTGAAAGGTCTGAGGTACAGTAGAGCTAAAGGCTTCTGTCTGAGTCACAGTAGAACTGGAAGCTTCTGTCTCCCCCCCACCCCACCCCACCCCCCCACCCCCCCCAGTGCTGGGGAGAGGGCCATGCTGCCTGTGGGCTCTCTGAGCTAAAGGCTTCTGGGCTAAATGAGGCCTTGGGGAGCCATGCTGGCAGCCGAGCTCCACTTGGAAAGGTCACCAGGGCAACAGACCTGTGTGTGTGTGTGTGTGTGTGTTGCATTCTGCAGCGAGATTGTAAACTGTATTTTCTTTCTCTCCTTTCCAGGCCAGATCACCTTAGCTGCCATGTGAAGCATGTCCATTCCTCAGAAAGACCATTCAAATGTCAAGTAACGGTAAGAGACGTGTGTGCGTGTGTGTGCGTGTGTGCGTGTGTGCGTGTGTGCGTGTGTGCGCGTGCGCGTGCGCAGGCAGGGCCAGGTGCATGATGGGATGTGTTGTTGTCATGGGGATGGATAGTGAACAGTGTTGACCCCCTGACCCCTGCAGGCCTGCACCTCTGCCTTCGCCACCAAAGACCGTCTCCGCTCCCACATGATCAGACACGAGGGCAAGGTGACCTGTAACATCTGTGGGAAGATGCTGAGCGCCGCCTACATCACCAGCCACCTGAAGACTCACGGGCAGGCCAACTTCAACTCCTGCAACAAAGGTACGGAACCCTCCCCTCATCACACCTGAGGTCGCCCTGCATACTGGGGGGCAGAGGTCCCAGGGCCTGGTCACACCCAGACCCCTAGCTCTGAGGTCCCAGAGCCTGGTCACACCCAGACAGCTCTGAGGTCCCAGGACCAGGTCACAACCTGAGAGACAACCCCTAGTTCTGAGGTCCCAGGGCCTGGTCACCCACTAGCTCTGAGGTCCCAGGGCCAGGTCACACCCTGAGACAACTAGCTCTGAGGTCTTCAGTTCTTCGTAGCTCTTTTACTCTTCAGTAATCCAGTCTGTCACAGCACCACGGTGGAGCTGGGTGTGTGGGCTAATCTGATGACTTCTAGTTGACAGGAGCGGTTAGCCTGTGGCAGAAATCTGTTCTCAATTGAAAGTGCTTTCAGCAATTGGCTCGTTTTAGTTTAGTGTGCAGAGGGAAGTGGAAGTGATATCTGACTACACATCCCACTAGCTGCTTTCATGTGTGTAGATCATCAGGAAGTAGAGATCAGAGTCACAGCAGAGATATGCCTCTCTAGTCTCTCTAGTCTCTCTAGTCTCTCTCTAGTCTCTCTCTCTAGTCTCTCTCTCCAGTCTCTCTAGTCTCTCTCTAGTCTCTCTCTCTAGTCTCTCTCTCCAGTCTCTCTAGTCTCTCTAGTCTCTCTAGTCTCTCTCTAGTCTCTCTCTCTAGTCTCTCTCTCCAGTCTCTCTAGTCTCTCTCTCGTCTCTCTCTAGTCTCTCTCTAGTCTCTCTCTCCAGTCTCTCTAGTCTCTCTCTCGTCTCTCTCTAGTCTCTCTAGTCTCTCTCTAGTCTCTCTCTCTCGTCTCTCTCTAGTCTCTCTCTAGTCTCTCTCTAGTCTCTCTCTCTAGTCTCTCTAGTCTCTCTAGTCTCTCTAGTCTCTCTAGTCTCTCTAGTCTCTCTAGTCACTCTAGTCTCTCTCTCTAGTCTCTCTAGTCTCTCTCTAGTCTCTCCAGTCTCTCTAGTCACTCTAGTCTCTCTCTCTAGTCTCTCTAGTCTCTCTCTAGTCTCTCCAGTCTCTCTAGTCTCTCTCTAGTCTCTCTCTAGTCTCTCTCTCTAGTCTCTCTAGTCTCTCTAGTCTCTCTCTAGTCTCTCTCTCTAGTCTCTCTAGTCTCTCTAGTCTCTCTCTAGTCTCTCTCTTTAGTCTCTCTAGTCTCTCTAGTCTCTCTCTAGTCTCTCTCTCTAGTCTCTCTAGTCTCTCTAGTCTCTCTAGTCTCTCTCTCTAGTCTCTCTAGTCTCTCTCTAGTCTCTCTCTCTAGTCTCTCTCTCTAGTCTCTCTCTAGTCTCTCTCTAGTCTCTCTAGTCTCTCTAGTCTCTCTAGTCTCTCTAGTCTCTCATCTCTCTCTAGTCTCTCTCTAGTCTCTCTCTAGTCTCTCTCTAGTCTCTCTCTAGTCTCTCTCTAGTCTCTCTCTAGTCTCTCTCTCTAGTCTCTCTCTCTAGTCTCTCTCTCTAGTCTCTCTCTAGTCTCTCTCTCTAGTCTCTCTCTAGTCTCTCTCTAGTCTCTCTCTAGTCTCTCTTGTCTCTCTCTAGTCTCTCTCTAGTCTCTCTCTAGTCTCTCTCTAGTCTCTCTCTAGTCTCTCTCCTAGTCTCTCTCTAGTCTCTCTCTAGTCTCTCTCTAGTCTCTCTCTAGTCTCTCTCTCTAGTCTCTCTCTAGTCTCTCTCTAGTCTCTCTCTAGTCTCTCTCTAGTCTCTCTCTAGTCTCTCTCTAGTCTCTCTCTAGTCTCTCTCTCTAGTCTCTCTCTAGTCTCTCTCTAGTCTCTCTCTAGTCTCTCTTGTCTCTCTCTAGTCTCTCTCTAGTCTCTCTCTAGTCTCTCTCTAGTCTCTCTCTAGTCCTCTCTCTAGTCTCTCTCTAGTCTCTCTCTAGTCTCTCTCTAGTCTCTCTCTAGTCTCTCTCTAGTCTCTCTCTAGTCTCTCTCTAGTCTCTCTCTCTAGTCTCTCTCTCTAGTCTCTCTCTAGTCTCTCTCTAGTCTCTCTCTAGTCTCTCTCTAGTCTCTCTCTAGTCTCTCTCTAGTCTCTCTCTAGTCTCTCTAGTCTCTCTCTAGTCTCTCTCTAGTCTCTCTCAGTCTCTCTCTAGTCTCTCTAGTCTCTCTTGTCTCTCTCTAGTCTCTCTCTAGTCTCTCTCTAGTCTCTCTCTCTAGTCTCTCTCTAGTCTCTCTCTAGTCTCTCTCTAGTCTCTCTCTTGTCTCTCTCTAGTCTCTCTCTTGTCTCTCTCCAGTCTCTCTCTAGTCTCTCTCCAGTCTCTCTCTAGTCTCTCTCTCTAGTCTCTCTCTCGTCTCTCTCTCGTCTCTCTCCAGTCTCTCTCTAGTCTCTCTCCAGTCTCTCTCAGTCTCTCTCCAGTCTCTCTCTAGTCTCTCTCTAGTCTCTCTCTAGTCTCTCTCTCGTCTCTCTCTAGTCTCTCTCTCAGTCTCTCTCTAGTCTCTCTCTCTAGTCTCTCTCTAGTCTCTCTCTAGTCTCTCTCTAGTCTCTCTAGTCTCTCTAGTCTCTCTCTAGTCTCTCTAGTCTCTCTCTAGTCTCTCTAGTCTCTCTCTCGTCTCTCTCTCGTCTCTCTCTCCAGTCTCTCTCCAGTCTCTCTCCAGTCTCTCTCCAGTCTCTCTCCAGTCTCTCTCTAGTCTCTCTCCAGTCTCTCTCCAGTCTCTCTCTAGTCTCTCTCTAGTCTCTCTCTCTAGTCTCTCTCTCTAGTCTCTCTCTAGTCTCTCTAGTCTCTCTCTAGTCTCTCTCTAGTCTCTCTAGTCTCTCTCTAGTCTCTCTAGTCTCTCTTGTCTCTCTCTAGTCTCTCTCTAGTCTCTCTCTAGTCTCTCTCTAGTCTCTCTCTAGTCTCTCTCTAGTCTCTCTCTAGTCTCTCTCTCTAGTCTCTCTAGTCTCTCTCTTCTCTCTCTAGTCTCTCTCTCTAGTCTCTCTCTAGTCTCTCTCTAGTCTCTCTCTAGTCTCTCTCTTCTCTCTCTTCTCTCTCTCTAGTCTCTCTCTAGTCTCTCTCTAGTCTCTCTCTCTAGTCTCTCTCTCTAGTCTCTCTCTCTAGGCTCTCTCTCTAGCTCTCTCTCTAGGCTCTCTCTCTCTCGTCTCTCTCTCCAGTCTCTCTCTCGTCTCTCTCTCCAGTCTCTCTCCAGTCTCTCTCCAGTCTCTCTCCAGTCTCTCTCCAGTCTCTCTCCAGTCTCTCTCTAGTCTCTCTCTAGTCTCTCTCTCTAGTCTCTCTCTCTAGTCTCTCTCTAGTCTCTCTAGTCTCTCTCTAGTCTCTCTCTAGTCTCTCTAGTCTCTCTCTAGTCTCTCTAGTCTCTCTTGTCTCTCTCTAGTCTCTCTCTAGTCTCTCTAGTCTCTCTCTAGTCTCTCTAGTCTCTCTTGTCTCTCTCTAGTCTCTCTCTAGTCTCTCTCTAGTCTCTCTCTAGTCTCTCTCTAGTCTCTCTCTAGTCTCTCTCTAGTCTCTCTCTCTAGTCTCTCTCTAGTCTCTCTCTCTTCTCTCTCTAGTCTCTCTCTCTAGTCTCTCTCTAGTCTCTCTCTAGTCTCTCTCTCTCTCTCTTCTCTCTCTCTAGTCTCTCTCTCTAGTCTCTCTCTAGTCTCTCTCTCTAGTCTCTCTCTCTAGTCTCTCTCTCTAGGCTCTCTCTCTAGGCTCTCTCTCTAGGCTCTCTCTCTCTCGTCTCTCTCTCCAGTCTCTCTCTAGTCTCTCTGTAGTCTCTCTCATTAGCTGGCTGTTTGGTTTCATGAACTTGAGAGTCCAGAGATGACTTTGTGTTACTGCTCAGATGATTGTAAATGGACTAAACCACCTGAGTGCTCATTCCTGAACAACTTAATAACCCCTTCCTCCCTCAGCTGCCCTGTCTGTGTGTGTGTGTGTGTGTCTCAGCTGCCCTGTGTGTGTGTGTGTGTCTCAGCTGCCCTGTGTTTGTGTGTGTGTGTGTGTGTGTTTGTTTGTTTCCATCTGTGAATCCCCACAGTACTGATATTTGGGAGATCTGAATGGTACATGGTAGTCTTTAGTAGTTACTTAGACGTAGAACACAAGATGTTTCCCCGCATATAGACTCCTCCTCCTGAGGCCTGAGACTCCTCCTCCTGAGGCCTGAGACTCCTCCTCCTGAGGCCTGAGACTCCTCCTCCTGAGGCCTGAGACTCCTCCCCCACGCTGCTGGAGACCACCAGGGGGAGTATGCTGACTGTGGTAGAAACATTCTCAATATACTCTCCCTGGAGACACTGGGTGTGTTTGTTTTAGTCCCGTGGGCCACCTGGAGTTGGGCCTTCAGCCTGCGGGTTGGGAAACAGACACACCCAGTGGCCCCGCCCAGCCCAGTAGCCCCGCCCCGCCCAGTGGCCCCCGCCCAGAGGCTGATATAACCCCTGTGTGTCTGTATTTCTGAATAGGGAGCTGGCAGTGGAATTCCTCAGGGGCACTAAAAGGTAATAACATAACGTAGCCGTGAGTGAACCAACCCTCCCCCTCGGAGACAGAAACTCAAGCACACAATGTCACATACTGAGAATGAAAGGATGCTTTTAGATGGAACTACACAGCGGGTAGCGAGAGCGCTAGCAGCAGGTAGCAGGAGCGCTAACGGCAGTTAAGAACTGCTCTTTCAAACATTGCATCATCCTTGCATCTGTGTTCTGTCATCCTGTAAGGGTTCACGTGTGTCAACATGAAATCTAAACATCCAAACAAGATGGTTGGGTGTTTAAGATCTTAATGCTTAAATATGACATGTAAGGTTTCTTTCCTGTCAGAATGCAGTTATATTTGCACGGTGCGTGGAAGTAGCCCTTCCTTACGTTGAGGTGTTAAATAAGACAGCATCGAGATGATGAACAACACATTGGTTCATCATATGTGTTCAGGAGCCCAGCTGTATGTCAGCGTGCTACATGTATGTGTTCACGAGCCCAGCTGTATGTCAGCGTGCAACTGTATGTTTCAGGAGCCCAGCTGTATGTCAGCGTGCTACATGTATGTGTGATAACACGCCCACGAGGAGGGAGGACTGCAGAATATCTTGAACCGTGTTTTAGCACCTCAGAGAAACACAATCTAATGTCCTCTCTAACCAGCATCCCTCCGTGTTGTGTCAGGGGTCAGGGGTCAGCAGCACTGCAGACAGGGTGAGCTCCTCAGCGTGCTCTAACTCTCTCCTCTCTCTCTCCTTGTCCCCCAGACAGCAACAACTGCAACTCGACCACACCCGTCACTGCCTCCGCCCCCATTACCTCGGCGATGAACCGGGGGATCTCCAGCAACAACCCCATCACCATAGCGTCGGCCATGAACATTTCCACCAACACGGTAAACATCGGCAGCCTCCACCACCCGGTGACCATCACCGGGCCAGTCAACATCCCCGTGTCGGCGGCCATGAACATCGCCCACCCCGTGGCCCTCACCACCTCCATGCCCATGAACATCTCTGGGCCGCTCAACATCTCCATGAGGCCCATGGAGAGCATGCCTTTTCTGTCCCAAGTCCTGCCTTCATCCCCACCCTGGTAGACGGCAGAGAGAACGATGAAAGGGAAAACGGATCAACGAGAGACTCCTGTTTCCCCCTCCCTCCCTACCCCTCCCTCCCACTCTCCCTCCCTCCCCCTCCAGCCCCCTCCCTCCTCCCCCAGACCTGGAAGCGAGTGTTTACTGAGGCTGCGGGGGGGTGCGGGGGGGTGAGGCTGCAGGGGGGTGGAGGCTGCAGGGGGGGTGAGCCTCCCTGGTGGCCCCACACGTTGTCTCCAGCAGAGAACACAGCTAGAAGTTAGGTAGGTTTCGTCTTGTAATCTGAAGGACTTCGAACCTAGATGTAGTGAGTCTGATAGAGTGTTAAACTGTGATGCTAACGTACAGAGCTGTGGTCTGATGAACTAGAGGAGGTGTGGCCATGCCTCACCTGAAGCACCCACAGCTCTGCAGCTGGGAGAAGACTGACCGATGGACTAAGGCAATAAGTACAGAGCTGATTTTGATGTTCCTTTGGTTCTCTGGCAAAGCCGTTGGGTGTTCCTTATGATGTTTTTAACTATAGCCTGCTAATCAGTATTTAATGTTTTTAGGAGAGTTCAACAAAAGGGACAGTTGCTTCCATTTGCATGGACGGTTATTTTATTTTCTTTTTTTCCACGGTTTTATTACATTTGTTTTTTCAAATCGAAGGTATGCTCTTGAGGTACAGTGGCTAACTTGTACAGTTGTCATGGTAATGTATTCTCACCATCAGCAGTTTCTTTGTACCCTTGTTGAAGTGGATATCTGGACAGTGTCCTTTTTGACTGTTAAATATGTATAATTCTTGTTTCTCTCGTTGGGGTTGGCAGTAGTGCAGTCTTTTATTTGGTCATCAGTTGATGTTGTTATTTTTTGAAACATTAAGTGAGAGATGAACGAGTCTTGCACTGAAATCCCTCTTAACTGAACAGCAGTATTACCACAGAACAAATCGAGTGTTAAACAGACAAACATAACAGGGCCATCTAGTGGCTCAACAATCCTAAAGTCCAGCAAGGATCAGACACAAACACACACACACACTTATGTTGGTGATGGATTTTAGTTTTGTTAGTTATATTTTATATCCTTTTGTTTTTCTTATTATTTTGACTGTGAGGACTTTCCACTCAGGAACTCACTGTGAGCCCGGTAAACGGTAAACGTGGTTTTCTTATTAAGAGTTCATGTGTAACATGTAACTTGACCTTGGACTTTCCCATGTTACTTTGTAAATATTTAACTCACTATATACTTTTTTTTTCTCTAAAAGAAGTAGAACTCCAGAGACTAGGGATCCAAGAAATCTTCATTTTGTGAACGTAGCCGTCCATTTTAATAATAATGTTGTTTGTAACGGTTCACACATCTCCAGTATCGATCAAATACCAGCTCAGTCTGCCTGTGTCATACTGTCAGTCTGCCTGTGTCAGTCTGCCTGTGTCAGTCTGCCTGTGTCAGTCTGCCTGTGTCAGTCTGCCTGTGTCATACTGAGGGTTGGTGGTGGCTTAACTGAATGATGTTGTGAGGAACAAGATAAAACACTAATAAAAGTTGCTAGATGGATGCAGATAACAGGACTAGATGATGTTTGTGGCATGCTGTCTTGACGAGGGCCGAGTAATTTAGACCGCCATGTGACCAGGCTCTCTGACACATGACTCCTAGTGTGTCCTGGTCCCTCAAACAAGCTGAAGACAACGTCTGTGAGCCAGGTTTAGACAAGCTGAAGACAACGTCTGTGAGCCAGGTTTAGACAAGCTGAAGACAACGTCTGTGAGCCAGGTTTAGACAAGCTGAAGACAACGTCTGTGAGCCAGGTTTAGACAAGTTAAAGACAACGTCTGTGAGCCAGGTTTAGACAAGTTAAAGACAACGTCTGTGAGCCAGGTTTAGACAAGTTAAAGACAACGTCTGTGAGCCAGGTTTAGACAAGTTAAAGACAACGTCTGTGAGCCAGGTTTAGACAAGTTAAAGACAACGTCTGTGTGCCAGGTTTAGACAAGTTAAAGACAACGTCTGTGAGCCAGGTTTAGACAAGTTAAAGACAACGTCTGTGAGCCAGGTTTAGACAAGTTAAAGACAACGTCTGTGAGCCAGGTTTAAACCTGCTCCTCTGAAATCACCCTGGAGGAGTGGGATGAGGTCATTGGATGCCAGTTCACTCTGAT
This sequence comes from Mallotus villosus, assembly GCA_903064625.1. NCBI lineage: Eukaryota > Metazoa > Chordata > Actinopteri > Osmeriformes > Salangidae > Mallotus > Mallotus villosus. The sequence goes on along the minus strand of CAEFZP010002325.1, from coordinate 38,765 downwards.
AAACATGTTTTAATCTGTTAATTTTATGATCAAACAGGATGCATGTTGTTAATCCCCATGATTTATTTGTTTTCTAATGCATTTGACTCAATGCACTATGATTACCTATTGTTTGCCAAATTTAATACAAAAATTAAACGGGATGTGAACATTTCTAACATTTCTTAATTTTAATGAAAAAAATAAACTGAATTGAAAATTCTTGGACCCCTGTTAAGGCAGTTGAATGTATATCTTTGTACAAAACCAGTTTAGTTCTGAGGATGTGGTAGTTACAGTAGACACGTGAAAGATAACCTTTTATAAATCTTTTGTATTAGAACATTAACGGTAATTTTGTATATATGAAGACTAGGCTTCCTGACTAGCAGAAAGGTTAAACATTCCTACATTTTTTTAAATGTATGGTTGTCAAATTATTACGTAAACATGCGCAATGTTTTATGTGCCTTTTATTTGGGTTGTCTAAATAAAAGAAAACCGTTAAGTGTGTTTCAGTGTGAATTTGTTTCTGATCAGTTGAATGTGACGGCGTGGTCAGCACTGGCTGTCTGGGGGAAAGGTGAGGTCATCAAAAACAAACAGGTACGATGGATATTGAAGTTGCTTGATATATATTCTAATAAATCAAATATAATTCATTCTAAACTGAATAGAATGTTGCGCCTGGCTCTCATACGGTTGTACTTTGGTCACCCTTGCTAAACTATTTTGTTTAAATTGTTTTCAAATTTCCTTATTCTTGTCACCAAAGATAATAAAGTAGTGAATATGTTTTCAGGGAGAGATAAAAAACAATCTTTTGTCAACCTTTCAAAACGTATTTTTTATTTATTTTTTACATACTTTCACATTTTTTATTAAAAATTGTCTCAGGTCAGATCTAACAGGCTGGTCTACGATGGTTGAAAGCGCTCGCAGCTTTTATTTACAACTCTCGGTTGTTGAATTTGTGCGCGAGTAGGCCTACTTATATTTAGCGAGTGATAAATTAATATCTGCGCGTGTGAAATAATCTACACGCACGCGGCTTTTGACATGGATAGGACGCCATGTTCGTGTTCTCCAGGACTTCCAGTTTAGCGGCCTGCTATTCCTGTTTCCCCCGCTAGAGAGCGCCCTGCTCTCAGCCTAATGTTGCTCAGCAGCTCCGCTACCGAGCCACTTAGAAATGCAGTATCTCGCTAGAACCAACCTTCTCTGAGACGCATCTACAGGACATCTGTAAAACACTGGTAAAGCATTTTGTAAATGTGAAACTGGGGGACGATCCGCTCTCTGTTCCATCATGATAAAAGGATGCCGAGTGAGCTTCGTTTGTCAGTGCCGGGAAGACAGAAGAGTCCATAAATTAGAGATATTTTCCCATTGAGAGGATAGATTATATGAACGTAACTCTGACCAACACATGGGATGATTGTAGCGGAAAGTTCCCCAAAAAGGTGTCAACCCTTTCTTTCCAGGGGACGTTAGTGGAGCGACACCAGTTGTACCGGGTGAACCATCTTCGACCGGAGCCGACCGACACCGAGCACCTCACTGACAGACGAGACCGTCGATAACGTAGATGACAGGACCTCGGCGCAGCTGAAACGGTACACGGAGATTGCAAGACAGTTTGTGAGATGTCCAACATTATGTTTTGTGTTTTTTTTTGGTCGTTTTTCGGAGACGAACGGAGCGGTGTCCTGGCTCCCGCGGCCGGTAGAGCTCGAGCTAGCTCAAGCGTCTCGAGACTGATCAGTTGTGTTTAGCCGCACGGTGCTTGCGCTTCACCTGCTAACCTATTTAGCTCTAGCTAGCTAACCTTAACGATAAGGACTGCGTAACCTAGATATCCTGTCTTTGACTGGAGAAATAGTGATTTAAATATCAGCTAGCCACAGTTTAAAATAGAGGTGAGGTTCGCCAGCATACCGTAAAATCACGACCTCGGATGACACAGGAGAGCTGGGTTGACTTGTCTTCTAACTAGCTAACCAGCCACCGACAGAGCTAGTCATCTTGCGGGTTGTAATTTGTGTGATTAATGCACATTATCAGCCGCGGTGTTTGTGGGAGAGGAAGAGAAGGACCGGAATATATATTGATAATTTATGCAGTCTGTAGGCTACTAGGCGATGAAGCAGTCAATTATAGCAAACCACGTTTTTCATATCGTCACATGCAATGTGTTTAAAAAGAATAGCAAGATGATTACAAATCAAATGTAATATTTAACTGACACACTGTCACCACAAGTGTCACATCTCAACTATTCACTGGGCTGTGTGCTCAGTGGAGGAAGTTTCTTCTGAGGAGCGTGTGGGAATGATTTATGGAGCTGCTGTTGTGAAGGGTGTGACCGCGGGGATAGACTCGCTGTCCCTACTGCCTTCCTGCGGCTGGGGGAGATAAGACTGTCTCCTCAGTCTGTATCTCATTCTCTCGCTCTCTCTCTTTCTCTCTCTCTCTCTCAATTTCTCTCTGTCTCTCTCTCTCTCTCAATGTCTCTCTGTTGGCAGTGTTAAACTATTGTTTAACAGTAAGGGGAGTTCTGTGTCTTATCTGTCACTGCACAGCTGCAGATGGGAGGATTGTTGTGGAAGTTTCGCAGACCCAAGACTGGAACAAAACAAACCCAAGGTGTTTACCTGATGAACGTCAGATTGTTTTTCCTTCCTGCAATATTCTACCATAAGCTTATCTGTAACACTGCTGAAAGTATATGGAGCTAAATAAGAGCCAAATGTTTTGTTAATTCGAAAAACACACTTATTTTTTCTTTGAATACATGGTTTTATTTTTCAAGTTTTCGACCAAGCTTTAGTTCTTCAACCATAGATTTTCAAATCAGTGCCATAATGTTTTGAATTTTAGAAGGCATCGAATACTTAATATTGAAATTTAAACAACACTGAATTCTCATCTGAATATATTTCAATGTCAAATATAAATCAGGTTGCTCAAATTCGAGCCTAAAAAAATTGATCTTTAAAAATTCAACCATAAAAAATTCGACCCTATCAAATTCGAGCCGAACATTTTCCAGCTAAAAAAATTGGTGGCCAAAAAAATCGAGCCCAAAAAATTCGAGCCTATAAAATTCGACCCTAAAAAAATCGAGCTTAAAAAATTCAGATTTCTAACATCCGGGATATCAAGGACAGCCTGAGGAGAGAGTTCCAGTTTAGAGGGGCCTGAGGAGGGAGCACTGCAGTTGGATAGGTCAGAAATTGGTTCGATTGCATTGATGCTCGATTGCTCTACCTGTCCTTGATATCCATGTTAAAAATCATTTTTTGGGGTCTAATTTTTTAGGGTCTAATTTTATAGGCGCACATTTTTTCAGCTGGAAAATTGTCGGCTCGAATTTGATAGGGTAATTTTTTTTATGGTTGAATTTTTAAAGATCGATTTTTTTAGGCTCGAATTTGAGCAACCTGAATTTTATTTTACATTGATATATATTCAGATGAGAATTCAGTGTTGTTCAGTGTCGATGCCTTTTAAAGTCAAAACATTATGGCACTGATTTGCTTCCATACATAGATTTTTTTTTCCGAATTAACAAAACATTTGGCCCAGATTTTGCTCCATAAAAGTACCAGTAGATACAGTCGTTGCAACACCTGTTCTTGTGTTGAGGGATAGTTGCTGTAGTGGTTGTTCAGGATTACCTTAGCTGACCGACACAAACACCCCAGGCTGTTTGTTGTGTGGGCCGGTTGCCATGGCCGTGGGCCGGTTGCCATGGCAATGGAACTTTGTTGGTCCAGGGGCGAGTCAGACGCAGCATCCACCCCAGCCAGCCAGCACTGCTAGGCAGCTGCACAAGACACCAGGACGAAGAAGACGGATTTGGGAGCTAAAAATAGACGGTAGTGGTAGGAACAAATTATGGATGATTAGTGAGAATGGGAGGATAGCTGGCAGAGAACATGGACCCAGCATCTGCATGGTGATGGATCTGCTCATGAGTATTCACCTCCACATGGACCCAGCATCTGCATGGTGATGGATCTGCTCATGAGGATTCACCTCCACAAACAGCCGTCTGGCTCCTCCTTCTGCAGGAGTTGGATGACTGGCTGGCTGGATGGCTGGATGACTGGCTGGCTGGCTGGCTGGATGACTGGATGACTGGCTGGATGACTGGCTGGCTGGCTGTCTGTCCTTGGTGTAGCTCCGTGATTCACAGTCTGCCACCACAGCTCTATTTCATCCTGACTGCTTCATTAAGGCTCTCTCATCCTGCTCTGTGAGCATCAGGGGGGCAGTGATGGAGCGTCTCTCTGCAGGCTGGAGAGGCACCACCTGCCTCCCTCCCCCAGACCTGAGCCAGGGTGTGAGATGTGAGGCAGGGTGTGGGATGTGAGGCAGGGTGTGAGATGTGAGGCAGGGTGTGAGGCAGGGTGTGAGATGTGAGGCAGGGTGTGAGGCAGGGTGTGAGGTGTGAGGCAGGGTGTGAGATGTGAGGCAGGGTGTGAGGCAGGGTGTGAGGTGTGAGGCAGGATGTGGGATGTGAGGCAGGCCTGGCCAGGGAGGTGGATTATGAGCTCCTCTAACCTACTTACGAGGTGTATGTGGAGGCTTGGGGGGGGTCACGCTACAGCTGTCAGCGAGCCTAGCCCCCAGCCCCTCCTCTCCTGGTCTGACGCCCAGGGCAGAAGGGACGTCACAGTGTTGCCAAGGGAACGTGGACGCCCAGGGTGACGGGGCGTTGCAATGGTCTGGCCGTCCAGACCAGAAGTAACATGATTAGACAGCTGGCCTGCTTGGGAAGGGCAGCACACCGCTCTGGGTGTGTTTGATGAAAAATGCTGTTTCTCTGTGACTCATTTTTGGAAATCGTTTTTTTCTTCTCCGTCTGTAAAACAAGGCCTGTTTACAAAGGCACAACATCTTGCTTTCTGCAAGGGATGAACTCAGTTTGTCCCCTTTGTCATTGTGATGCTAATCAGCCATGATATTCCTCCCTCTCCCTCCCTCCCCCCCCTCTCTCTCTCTCTCCCTCCCTCCCTCTCTCTTCCCTCCCTCCCTCTCCCTCCGTCCCCCCCCTCTCTCTCTCTCTCCCTCCCTCCCTCTCTCTTCCCTCCCTCTCCCTACCGGCCTGGTGTCTGTAGGAGCTGACAGTGTGGGCGAGGTGTGCTGCTAGACTGCTGTGGTCTGCTCCATCTGGAGCAACAGCTCTGTCCTCCTGCCTGCCTCTGCCTCGGTCCCCCTGCCTCCGTCTCTGCCTCGGTCTCAGCGTTGAATGCAGCAGCAGCAGAGCAGCAAAGCAGCAGAGGTCAGGAGAGGAGGAGGAGGAGAGGAGGACGATGTGGAGTATCCAGGTGTCTGTCTGTGAGCGAGCTGCCATGAGGAGGGGATAACAGAGCAGGGACCCACAGGGACCCACAGGGACCCACAGGGACCCACAGGGACCCACAGGGACCAGGGGGCCACAGGGACCCACAGGGACCCACAGGGACCCACAGGGACCCACAGGGACCAGGGACCCACAGGGACCAGGGGGCCACAGGGACCAGGGACCCACAGGGACCAGGGGGCCACAGGGACCAGGGGGCCACAGGGACCAGGGACCCACAGGGACCAGGGACCCACAGGGACCCACAGGGACCCACAGGGACCAGGGACCCACAGGGACCCACAGGGACCAGGGGGCCACAGGGACCCACAGGGACCCACAGGGACCAGGGACCCACAGGGACCCACAGGGACCAGGGACCCACAGGGACCCACAGGGACCCACAGGGACCAGGGACCCACAGGGACCCACAGGGACCCACAGGGACCAGGGGGCCACAGGGACCAGGGACCCACAGGGACCAGGGACCCACAGGGACCCACAGGGACCAGGGGGCCACAGGGACCCACAGGGACCCACAGGGACCAGGGACCCACAGGGACCCACAGGGACCAGGGACCCACAGGGACCCACAGGGACCCACAGGGACCAGGGACCCACAGGGACCCACAGGGACCCACAGGGACCCACAGGGACCAGGGGGCCACAGGGACCCACAGGGACCCACAGGGACCAGGGGGCTCTGAGGCGCGGGGAGCAGCAGGCGTGAGCCAGGCCAGGCGTCTCCAGACCCACCAGGCAAGATTTCTCGTGTGGTGCTGCCGGGCCGGAGGAGGGCTGCGGTCAGGAGGCTGGAGGCTCTCTGGATGATGACCAGCCTGTTCCGTCGCGGCAGCGCTGGCAGAGGCGGTCACCACGGCGACATGGACCACGGTGGAGGGGAGGGCGGGGCGTCTCCCGGCGAGCTCAACAGCG
>CAEFZP010002325.1:7500-27500 GCA_903064625.1 Mallotus villosus | reverse complement strand
CACAGACAAACTAAAACATTATTTCTCCCAGAATGCAGCAGGGTCCACTTCCTGTTACCCCTGTCGGTGGTTCAGCGTCATCCGGGCTCACAGAGGAAGTGCTGTGATCACTGACTGACTGACAGAGGAAGTGCTGTGATCACTGACTGACTGACAGAGGAAGTGCTGTGATCACTGACTGACTGACAGAGGAAGTGCTGTGATCACTGACTGACTGACTGACAGAGGAAGTGCTGTGATCACTGACTGACTGACAGAGGAAGTGCTGTGATCACTGACTGACTGACAGAGGAAGTGCTGTGATCACTGACTGACTGACAGAGGAAGTGCTGTGATCACTGACTGACTGACTGACAGAGGAAGTGCTGTGATCACTGACTGTTTGACAGGCAGATCTGCTGCTAGCAAACCCTGGCCAATCACACAGGACGGCAGGATCATGTGACTCAACTCTGGCCAATCACACAGGATGGCAGGATCATGTGACTGAACCCTGGCCAATCACACAGGATGGTTGGATCATGTGACCGAAGTCAAACAGAAATAAAAATGGCCCAAAGCGGAAGAATCCCCCTTCTGTCCTTCCCCTCTCTGAAATACATGTACATGTTGCAAACACATCAAGGCTGAAGAGATAAAAAAAAATTGATTTGTGCTTCCTCAAATCATCATGTTTTCTACTCAAATAGTTCAACATTGTTTTAAATGGAACTATGACCGTATATCTGCCTCTTGTGAGAACCACAAACTCAGTTTAGTTTGATGAGATCTGTGGGTTTGACCCAAGGCTTATCCCATGGAGTTCCAGCAAGTTCAGACCACTGACCAGTCTTGTCCACTAGGTGGAGCTGTATACACATATATCCCAGCAGCTCGTGTGCATGCTTCCTCCATGTTCTCAGTCCATCTTGTGTTGCTGTAGCTTTGTGTTTACAAGCTGTATGGTTACAAAGATCAGAAGCATCAGAAGCACAGGGGGCACACAGGGCGGTAGTCTGTGCCCTCTGTCCACTCAGCAAGTCAACATGCACCTCCTCCTCCCTCCAGTCTGGTGCACCTCCTCCTCCCTCCTCCCTCCAGTCTGATGCACCTCCTCCTCCCTCCAGTCTGATGCACCTCCTCCCCCTCCTCCCTCCAGCCTGGTGCACCTCCTCCTCCCTCCAGTCTGATGCACCTCCTCCCCCTCCTCCCTCCAGCCTGGTGCACCTCCTCCTCCCTCCAGTCTGATGCACCTCCTCCTCCCTCCAGTCTGATGCACCTCCTCCTCCTCCTCCCTCCAGTCTGATGCACCTCCTCCTCCCTCCAGTCTGATGCACCTCCTCCTCCTCCTCCTCCCTCCAGTCTGATGCACCCTCCTCCTCCCTCCAGTCTGATGCACCTCCTCCTCCTCCTCCTCCCTCCAGTCTGGTGCACCTCCTCCTCCTCCTCCCTCCAGTCTGATGCACCTCCTCCTCCTCCTCCCTCCAGCCTGGTGCACCTCCTCCTCCTCCCTCCTCCCTCCAGTCTGATGCACCTCCTCCTCCTCCCTCCAGTCTGATGCACCTCCTCCTCCTCCTCCTCCCTCCAGTCTGATGCACCTCCTCCTCCCTCCAGTCTGATGCACCCTCCTCCTCCCTCCAGTCTGGTGCACCTCCTCCTCCTCCTCCTCCCTCCAGCCTGGTGCACCTCCTCCTCCTCCTCCCTCCAGTCTGATGCACCTCCTCCTCCTCCTCCTCCCTCCAGTCTGATGCACCTCCTCCTCCCTCCAGTCTGATGCACCTCCTCCTCCCTCCAGTCTGGTGCACCTCCTCCTCCTCCTCCTCCCTCCAGTCTGATGCACCTCCTCCTCCTCCTCCCTCCAGCCTGGTGCACGTCCTCCTCCTCCTCCCTCCAGTCTGATGCACCTCCTCCTCCTCCTCCTCCCTCCAGTCTGATGCACCTCCTCCTCCTTCCACCCTGGTGCACCTCCTCCTCCTCCCTCCAGTCTGGTGCACCTCCTCCTCCTCCTCCTCCTCCCTCCAGTCTGGTGCACCCTCCTCCTCCCTCCTCCCTCCAGCCTGGTGCACCTCCTCCTCCCTCCAGTCTGATGCACCTCCTCCTCCCTCCAGTCTGATGCACCTCCTCCCCCTCCTCCCTCCAGCCTGGTGCACCTCCTCCTCCCTCCAGTCTGATGCACCTCCTCCTCCCTCCAGTCTGATGCACCTCCTCCTCCTCCTCCCTCCAGTCTGATGCACCTCCTCCTCCCTCCAGTCTGATGCACCTCCTCCTCCTCCTCCTCCCTCCAGTCTGATGCACCTCCTCCTCCCTCCAGTCTGATGCACCTCCTCCTCCTCCTCCTCCCTCCAGTCTGGTGCACCTCCTCCTCCTCCTCCCTCCAGTCTGATGCACCTCCTCCTCCTCCTCCCTCCAGCCTGGTGCACCTCCTCCTCCTCCTCCTCCCTCCAGTCTGATGCACCTCCTCCTCCTCCCTACAGTCTGATGCACCTCCTCCTCCTCCTCCTCCCTCCAGTCTGATGCACCTCCTCCTCCCTCCAGTCTGATGCACCTCCTCCTCCCCTCCAGTCTGGTGCACCTCCTCCTCCTCCTCCTCCCTCCAGCCTGGTGCACCTCCTCCTCCTCATCCCTCCAGTCTGATGCACCTCCTCCTCCTCCTCCTCCCTCCAGTCTGATGCACCTCCTCCTCCCTCCAGTCTGATGCACCTCCTCCTCCCTCCAGTCTGGTGCACCTCCTCCTCCTCCTCCTCCCTCCAGTCTGATGCACCTCCTCCTCCTCCTCCCTCCAGCCTGGTGCACGTCCTCCTCCTCCTCCCTCCAGTCTGATGCACCTCCTCCTCCTCCTCCTCCCTCCAGTCTGATGCACCTCCTCCTCCTTCCACCCTGGTGCACCTCCTCCTCCTCCCTCCAGTCTGGTGCACCTCCTCCTCCTCCTCCTCCCTCCAGTCTGGTGCACCTCCTCCTCCTCCTTCCACCCTGGTGCACCTCCTCCTCCTCCCTCCAGTCTGGTGCACCTCCTCCTCCTCCTCCTTCCACCCTGGTGCACCTCCTCCTCCTCCCTCCAGTCTGGTGCACCTCCTCCTCCTCCTCCTTCCACCCTGGTGCACCTCCTCCTCCCTCCAGTCTGATGCACCTCCTCCCCCTCCTCCCTCCAGTCTGGTGCACCTCCTCCTCCCTCCTCCCTCCAGCCTGGTGCACCTCCTCCTCCCTCCAGTCTGATGCACCTCCTCCTCCCTCCAGTCTGATGCACCTCCTCCCCCTCCTCCCTCCAGCCTGGTGCACCTCCTCCTCCCTCCAGTCTGATGCACCTCCTCCTCCCTCCAGTCTGATGCACCTCCTCCCTCTCCTCCCTCCAGTCTGATGCACCTCCTCCTCCCTCCAGCCTGGTGCACCTCCTCCTCCCTCCAGTCTGATGCACCTCCTCCTCCCTCCAGTCTGATGCACCTCCTCCTCCTCCTCCCTCCAGTCTGATGCACCTCCTCCTCCCTCCAGTCTGATGCACCTCCTCCTCCTCCTCCTCCCTCCAGTCTGATGCACCTCCTCCTCCCTCCAGTCTGGTGCACCTCCTCCTCCTCCTCCCTCCAGTCTGGTGCACCTCCTCCTCCTCCTCCTCCCTCCAGCCTGGTGCACCTCCTCCTCCTCCTCCTCCCTCCAGTCTGATGCACCTCCTCCTCCTCCCTCCAGTCTGATGCACCTCCTCCTCCTCCTCCTCCCTCCAGTCTGATGCACCTCCTCCTCCCTCCAGTCTGATGCACCTCCTCCTCCCTCCAGTCTGGTGCACCTCCTCCTCCTCCTCCTCCCTCCAGTCTGATGCACCTCCTCCTCCTCCTCCCTCCAGCCTGGTGCACCTCCTCCTCCTCCTCCCTCCAGTCTGATGCACCTCCTCCTCCTCCTCCTCCCTCCAGTCTGATGCACCTCCTCCTCCCCTCCAGTCTGGTGCACCTCCTCCTCCTCCTCCTCCCTCCAGTCTGATGCACCTCCTCCTCCTCCTCCCTCCAGCCTGGTGCACCTCCTCCTCCTCCTCCCTCCAGTCTGGTGCACCCTCCTCCTCCTCCTCCTCCCTCCAGTCTGATGCACCTCCTCCTCCTCCTCCCTCCAGCCTGGTGCACCTCCTCCTCCTCCTCCCTCCAGTCTGATGCACCTCCTCCTCCTCCTCCCTCCAGTCTGGTGCACCTCCTCTTTCTCCTCCCTCCACCCTGGTGCACCTCCTCCTCCTCCTCCTTCCACCCTGGTGCACCTCCTCCTCCTCCTCCTTCCACCCTGGTGCACCTCCTCCTCCTCCTCCCTCCAGTCTGGTGCACCTCCTCCTCCTCCCTCCCTCCAGTCTGATGCACCTCCTCCTCCTCCTCCCTCCAGTCTGGTGCACCTCCTCCTCTCCTCCCTCCAGTCTGATGCACCTCCTCCTCCTCCTCCTCCCTCCAGTCTGGTGCACCTCCTCCTCCTCCCTCCAGTCTGGTGCACCTCCTCCTCCTCCTCCCTCCAGTCTGATGCACCTCCTCCTCCTCCTCCCTCCAGTCTGGTGCACCTCCTCCTCCTCCCTCCAGTCTGATGCACCTCCTCCTCCTCCTCCTCCCTCCAGTCTGGTGCACCTCCTCCTCCTCCCCTCCAGTCTGATGCACCTCCTCCTCCTCCTCCTCCCTCCAGTCTGGTGCACCTCCTCCTCCTCCCTCCAGTCTGGTGCACCTCCTCCTCCTCCCTCCAGTCTGATGCACCTCCTCCTCCCTCCAGTCTGGTGCACCTCCTCCTCCTCCTCCTCCCTCCAGCCTGGTGCACCTCCTCCTCCTCCTCCCTCCAGTCTGATGCACCTCCTCCTCCTCCTCCCTCCAGTCTGGTGCACCTCCTCCTCCTCCTCCCTCCACCCTGGTGCACCTCCTCCTCCTCCTCCTTCCACCCCTGGTGCACCTCCTCCTCCTCCTCCCTCCAGTCTGGTGCACCTCCTCCTCCTCCTCCCTCCAGCCTGGTGCACCTCCTCCTCCTCCCCCCTGATGGACCTCCTCCTCCTCCTCCCTCCACCCTGGTGCACCTCCTCCTCCTCCTCCCTCCAGTCTGGTGCACCTCCTCCTCCTCCTCCCTCCAGTCTGGTGCACCTCCTCCTCCTCCTCCCTCCAGTCTGGTGCACCTCCTCCTCCTCCTCCTCCCTCCAGTCTGGTGCACCTCCTCCTCCCTCCAGTCTGATGCACCTCCTCCTCCTCCTCCCTCCAGTCTGGTGCACCTCCTCCTCCTCCTCCCTCCAGTCTGGTGCACCTCCTCCTCCCTCCAGTCTGATGCACCTCCTCCTCCTCCTCCCTCCAGTCTGATGCACCTCCTCCTCCTCCTCCCTCCAGCCTGGTGCACCTCCTCTCCTCCTCCTCCTCCCTCCAGTCTGATGCACCTCCTCCTCCTCCTCCCTCCAGTCTGGTGCACCTCCTCCTCCCTCCAGTCTGGTGCACCTCCTCCTCCCTCCAGTCTGATGCACCTCCTCCTCCTCCTCCCTCCAGTCTGGTGCACCTCCTCCTCCTCCTCCCTCCAGCCTGGTGCACCTCCTCCTCCTCCTCCCTCCAGTCTGGTGCACCTCCTCCTCCCTCCAGTCTGGTGCACCTCCTCCTCCTCCTCTCAGACTGAATCTCCTCCTCCTCCCTCCAGTCTGGTGCACCTCCTCCTCCTCCTCTCAGACTGAATCTCCTCCTCCTCCCTCCAGTCTGGTGCACCTCCTCCTCCTCCTCTCAGACTGAATCTCCTCCTCCTCCCTCCAGCCTGGTGCACCTCCTCCTCCTCCTCCTCCTCCCTCCAGCCTGGTGCACCTCCTCCTCCTCCCTCCAGTCTGATGCACCTCCTCCTCCCTCCAGTCTGGTGCACCTCCTCCTCCTCCTCTCAGACTGAATCTCCTCCTCCTCCCTCCAGTCTGGTGCACCTCCTCCTCCTCCTCTCAGACTGAATCTCCTCCTCCTCCTCCTCCTCCTCCCTCCAGCCTGGTGCACCTCCTCCTCCTCCTCCTCCTCCCTCCAGCCTGGTGCACCTCCTCCTCCTCCCTCCAGTCTGATGCACCTCCTCCTCCCTCCAGTCTGATGCACCTCCTCCTCCTCCCTCCAGTCTGATGCACCTCCTCCTCCTCCCTCCAGTCTGATGCACCTCCTCCTCCTCCCTCCAGTCTGGTGCACCTCCTCCTCCTCCTCCCTCCAGTCTGATGCACCTCCTCCTCCTCCTCTCAGACTGAATCTCATCCAAGCGCTCGGACAGTTCGACATCTGGTAAATACTTGCTGTTGATGATGTCCTCTCCTCTTCCTCCTGTTGATGATGTGTATTTGTGTAACTGAGAGTTGATGGTTTGACTGAATTCTATGAACGTGTTTCCAACTAAACATATTTTGTAATGATAAAAACAACTTGTACTGTAATAGATTCTTATGTTGGAACTTTAATAAATGGGCGGTTGAACGGTTTACATTCAATTTGGTATAGAGGGCTTCTTTTTTGACGGTTGTTTTGGCAGCCTGAGAGTACAATAGTCTTGAGCAGATGCTCCCGCTATATGCACCCCATTGGAACGGCTTACTGTATGCACTAGGGGCTTAAAGCTTCCCCTAAGCCTGTCACTAGCGTTAACCCACAGCAGGAGGCTCCCTGGACGTGCCTTTGTCTAACGCAACATGATCAGTCACATCAACATGCTGTGCTCCCCCTCCACACCCTCCACACCCTCCCCCTCCACACCCTCCCCCTCCACACCCTCCCCCTCCCCTCCACACCCTCCACACCCTCCCCCTCCACACCCTCCCCCTCCCTGCAGGCCGGTCTGGCTGAGGCCCACCACACCTTCTGACCAGGACTGCTCCAGGAGGAGCTCTGCTGAGCAGGACCAGAGGTACCCTTTCCCTCATCCCACAGAGCCTGACAGACTGACAGATGGTGGGGGGTTGTGGTGGCGGCGAGGGGGGCCGGGGGGGTGGGAGAGGACGTGTGACTCAGACTCATGGTGTTTAAGAAGAGAGAACATCTCACCCTGAACACCACGACGACGAGCCTCGTTCACGAGGGCCTGTGCTGCCCTCCCACACACACACATGTGCAGTTAAACACCCCCCCCCCAGCTCTCCATGGTCCTGATCTGCCTCTAACCTGAGCCCAGGGTGATGGGGGGGTGAGGGGGGGGGGTGAGGGAGGGGGAGTGATATGAAGCTCTCCAGGGACTGTGTGTGTGTGTGTGTGTGTGTGTGTGTGTGTGTGTTTGTTTAAAGCAGCAGAACTGACGGTTCCTCTCTTGTCTGACTCTGCCTCCACAGTCACACCGACTCCCGACAGTCTTCAGTAGAGCACCATAACAAAGAATCTATCGTTTATTAATACTCTTAAGATGTCTTAACAATGTATTACGCTAATATCCGATTTGATCGGGCGAGTATGTAGGCTTACGAGGTGTAAACACACACAGCGATGAACCTGAAGTGAAACGCTAGCCGACCATAGCCTTGTGTGCTTTAAACTAAGCGCATGTCCACTGCGCAAGAACTTCATTTCCCAAATTGCAACGCGCCCCATGATGTTTCCAACAGCTGACAGACGGCAGAAAGGCTCTGCTGTCAGAGAGCGAGAGCGAGAGAGAGAGAGAGAGAGAGGAGAGAGAGAGAGAGAGAGAGAGCAGAGAGAGAGAGAGAGAGAGAGAGAGAGAGGAGAGAGAGAGCGAGCGAGAGAAGACCGAGCCTCTCGACTAAACGGGCAGAACACACAGCCCTACCACTACCGGACTTTGCACTGCCTTGTTCTAGGATATTATCATCAGCAAGCATCGTTTTCATTTCCCCCGAATACAATTATTGAGTTATTTGGGAGATTTCAACCGGGACATTCGTTAAGTTCCGTTATATCGCGTCGCCGTTGCATGTTGCATTTCAACATTCACAGTTTGACTCAAGCCCCAAAAGCGGAGCCCAAATGCCGAGGAATGGATAGTGTGACTGATAACGGTGGAAAGATGGTCGAGAGTGATGAGCACTCGGAGAGCGATAGCGGCGGAGGCGCAGCGATGGCCGCGCTACATCAATGCGAACTCATCCAGAACATGATTGAAATCTCCATCTCCAGTTTACAGGGGCTCCGGACCAAATGCGCCGCATCCAACGACCTAACACAACAAGAAATCCGTACTTTGGAGGTAATAAAAGGCATAAATACGGGCGTCCAATTTGCAGAGTCATGTAGCCTATATGTCCGCCGCGGTTCTTATAGCGAGGCTCCATATGAGTGAGTGAGCGAGCCTATTTTGCACAATTCACTGCAGTTCTTTTCTGTATCCTTGCGCGATGCGATGGATTAATGGTTATTTCAAGAATATATACGCTGCATGGAGGGCTTCCATATTTCTGCTTTGGCTAAATATAGACTCTCCTCCGGGCGCTTGATCTCATTCTGACCTCCTTCTCTAGGTGAAATATTTGGCATGGACCCCCGGATATTTAGTTTGCAGCACTATTGTGTGCAGTTTACATCAAACGGGTCCAATTCCACTCATTCTAAGCTTTCAAACTGGGTCTGTCTATCATTTCGTCTTGGTTCACGAATTCGCGTTTCTGCATCAGGCAAATCTATAGTTGATGGGCAAATCAAATTTGCCTATATAATAACATTTGATGGCAACGAATCTCATGTCAATACTACTAGTTCCTGCATAACTCTCAGGAAACGTCTATTAATTGACGTGTGTACTTGCTCTGCCATTAAAGCTCGTGCACCGGTGTGTAATTCATTGTTGAGATATGTGCAGATCATTCTGACGAACTAGTAATGATTTCCGCAGAGGGACTGCGAAGGCCTCGAGGCTACACGGATGGTAGCTATAGCCCTGTATATGCAGCCGACTCGGAGATATTGTTTGGAAAGGCTGAATTGTAACTGATCTCAAAAGGCCTTATCTTCTCCCTTCCTTTCCGACATCTATTAATATAGAAATATTAGAATGAAAACAGGATACCGATCGGGTCTCGGCAGTGATTTAGCTGAAACACTGAGTTGGGGAGGAGGTAGGCAACGAGAGAACTTGTGTCATATGAAGGATGCTAAAATGGGCTGTTCGTGTCCGCTCCTAGCTTTAGCGCCACTCAAACCGATACTTTCACTTCTTCCTTCTCTCTGCGGACTCAAAACGTCGAACTCAGCTAACTTTGTAGCTTTCTGGTGCTGTTGGTAGGCTACTTTACTAAACCTACATCCCAGGGCAAGTCCTACAGTCTGACTCCCCAGGTACTGAAGCCTAGCATCCTAACCTTCTGCTGTGGAGTTGATCGTATCTCTCACAAGAAGGTTGTAGTGACAGTTGTGGAGGAAGGAGGGCTCCTAGGTCCTAGCTATGAGGCCTTGTGTCATGGGCTTGAAAGTCTAACAGACAGACATCCATCAAGCGTGCCTCAATGTGTCTCTCTCTCAGCAGTGCAGGAGGTATATCTCACCAGTGCAGCACAAACTGTGGAACATATCAGTTGTCTTGATACAAGTAAATGACCGAAGCCATCTGACTGGTGTGATGACTGAGGGAAAGGAGGGATGTCACACTCAGAGTGCAAACATGGCTGTTGCTTCCAGAGACCAAGAGAGGCTTGAACTCATATTAGATTCTCACTGAAAGAGCGTTGTTATTCCACTTGAGAGCAGGTTCTTTACAGATCCTTGCCAGTGAGGAGATAATAGTAGTCTGCTCTTCAAGTGGAGGACTGCAAGGTAGTAAGGTACTTCAGTTTCCACAGGCTTATCCCTGACGTGTGGCACCTCTCTCTTTCCCTTACCATCTCTCTCTTTCCCTTACCATCTCTCTCTTTCTCTTACCATCTCTCTCTGTCTCCCTCTCTCTTCCTCTCTCTATCTATCTCTCTCTTTCCCTTACCATCTCTCTCTGTCTCCCTCTCTCTTCCTCTCTCTATCTATCTCTCTCTTTCCCTTACCATCTCTCTCTCTCTCACTCTGTCTGTCTCCCTCTGTCTATCCCTCTCTCTTCCTCTCTCTATCTATCTCTTTCTCCCACATACAAAACCATTGGTGTGTGTCAGTCTGAGAGTATAGTTGTGTGTGTGTGTGTGTCAGTCTGAGAGTATAGTTGTGTGTGTGTGTGTCAGTCTGAGAGTGTAGTTGTGTGTGTGTGTGTAGACTCTCCTGTGTCTGTGTTCCTGCTGCAGCACTGGTCTGAGAGAGAGCAGGGAGATGATGGTCGGAGAGAGAGCAGGGAGATGATGGTCTGAGAGAGAGCAGGGAGATGATGGTCTGAGAGAGAGCAGGGGAGATGATGGACATCGTCAGCAGACATGCTCCCCTCTGTGTGACGGCGTTCAGACCGCGCTGCACACCAGCCAGGCCAGAGGAGAGTCTACATCTCTGCTTTCCACTGATCTGGGATCAGAGCAGAGTCTACATCTCTAAGCTGGGATCCTGTGTATGTTGATGCAGAGTCTACATCTCTGCTTTACACTGATCTGGGATCCTGTGTATGTTGATGATCTGGTGATTCTGTTCTCACATCATCAGCACAGGTGCTCCAGCCTGGACATCCTGAGGATGAGCTGGTCCTGGATCAGCTCTGTTGTTTTGTCTTCTCATGGTGTTGGACTGGACACCCTGAGGATGAGCTGGTCCTGGATCAGCTCTGTTGTTCTGTCTTCTCATGGTGTTGGACTGGACACCCTGAGGAGGAGCTGGTCCTGGATCAGCTCTGTTGTTTTGTCTTCTCATGGTGTTGGACTGGACATCCTGAGGAGGAGCTGGTCCTGGATCAGCTCTGTTGTTTTGTCTTCTCATGGTGTTGGACTGGACACCCTGAGGAGGAGCTGGTCCTGGATCAGCTCTGTTGTTTTGTCTTCTCATGGTGTTGGACTGGACACCCTGAGGAGGAGCTGGTCCTGGATCAGCTCTGTTGTTTTGTCTTCTCATGGTGTTGGACTGGACACCCTGAGGAGGAGCTGGTCCTGGATCAGCTCTGTGGTTTTGTCTTCTCATGGTGTTGGACTGGACACCCTGAGGAGGAGCTGGTCCTGGATCAGCTCTGTGGTTTTGTCTTCTCATGGTGTTGGACTGGACATCCTGAGGAGGAGCTGGTCCTGGATCAGCTCTGTTGTTCTGTCTTCTCATGGTGTTGGACTGGACACCCTGAGGATGAGCTGGTCCTGGATCAGCTCTGTTGTTCTGTCTTCTCATGGTGTTGGACTGGACACCCTGAGGAGGAGCTGGTCCTGGATCAGCTCTGTTGTTCTGTCTTCTCATGGTGTTGGACTGGACACCCTGAGGAGGAGCTGGTCCTGGATCAGCTCTGTTGTTTTGTCTTCTCATGGTGTTGGACTGGACACCCTGAGGATGAGCTGGTCCTGGATCAGCTCTGTGGTTTTGTCTTCTCATGGTGTTGGACCCAGTTTTCTGCTCGCTCGTGGCTGGGTCTATATTTAGACTTCTTTCCTCCTACGCATTTTCAGGGTTGGTTGTTAAATAAGAAAATCAAATGACGCGCAAAGAGTCTGAGTGAGAGAGAGAGAGAGAGAGAGAGAGAGAGAGAGAGAGAGAGAGAGAGAGAGAGAGATGAGAGAGAGATGAGAGAGAGAGAGGGGCAAGCGGGAGGAAGAGGGAGGGGAGAATCAGCCAATCAGCTGGGCTTCCTCCTATGACATGACAAACCGCTGTGTGTGCGTCTGTCACCATAGGAGGAAGTGTTGTGTGATTATAAAGGACTACTCTCTCTTTTTAGGGGGTGGCGGTGAAGGGAAGATGGAAATGAGCCTTCGATGAGCAGAGCTGCATCACAACACCAGTGTTTTATGAAGCTACCTGTTAGAATGGGTCTTACTGGACTCCCTGCCTCCCTGCCGTTAACTATGAGGACAGTGATCCTGTGAAGGGGATTGGCTGACGAATGGTCACCTGGGCTAGATGTGAACTCTGACCTCTGGATCATTGTGAGTGTCATGGGTGGATGAGAGGGTGGATGAGAGGGTAGAGGAGAGGGTGGAGAGAGGGTGGATGAGAGGGTGGATGAGAGGGTGGAGGAGAGGGTGGATGAGAGGGTGGATGAGAGGGTGGATGAGAGGGTGGATGAGAGGGTGGAGGAGAGGGTGGAGTGAGAGGGTGGATGAGAGGGTGGAGGCGAGGGGTGGAGGAGAGGGGGGATGAGAGGGTGGATGAGAGGGTGGAGGAGAGGGTGGAGGAGAGGGTAGATGAGAGGGGGGATGAGAGGGTGGAGGAGAGGGTAGATGAGAGGGGGGATGAGAGGGGGGATGATAGGGTGAAGGGCCTGTGGCCTCATGCAGGATGTGGTGGATGAGAGGGGGGATGAGAGGGGGGATGAGAGGGTAGATGAGAGGGGGGGATGAGAGGGTGGAGGAGAGGGTGGAGGACGAGGGTGGAGGAGAGGGTGGATGAGAGGGTGGAGGAGAGGGTGGATGAGAGGGTGGATGAGAGGGTAGATGAGAGGGGGGATGAGAGGGGGGATGAGAGGGGGGATGAGAGGGTGAAGGGCCTGTGGCCTCATGCAGGATGTGGTGGATGAGAGGGGGGGATGAGAGGGTGGATGAGAGGGTGGATGAGAGGGTGGATGAGAGGGTGGATGAGAGGGGGGATGAGAGGGGGGATGAGAAGGGGGATGAGAGGGGGGATGAGAGGGGGGATGAGAGGGGGGATGAGAGGGGGGATGAGAAGGGGGATGAGAAGGGGGATGAGAAGGGGGATGAGAGGGTGGAGGGCCTGTGGTCTCATGCAGGATGTGGTGGATGCAGTCATGACACAGCTAGACTCTCCAGCTGGGCTTCACTTCACTGCTCTCTGTGTCTGGGTCTCAGTCAGCAAGGATGTTAGTCTTTCTCACATACCTGTTAGCACAGTGGCTTATCCACTGTTTCCATGTGCCTACTGAAGTTATGTGAGAGAGAAACAGACAGAAAGACAGAGAGAGAGAGAGACCCAGTGAGACAGACAGACAGACAGAGACAGCAAGAGAGACAGACAGAGGTGTGTAGCCAGTGTAAATCCGTCGGTGTAATGGGTTGTGTTGGCCATGGCCAGACTGGTGCAGTAGTGAGGCCAGACTGGTGCAGTAGTGAGGCCAGACTGGTGCAGTAGTGAGGCCAGACTGGTGCAGTAGTGAGGCCAGACTGGTGCAGTAGTGAGGCCAGACTGGTGCAGTAGTGAGGCCAGACTGGTGCAGTAGTGAGGCCAGACTGGTGCAGTAGTGAGGCCAGACTGGTGCAGTAGTGAGGCCAGACTGGTGCAGTAGTGAAGCCAGACTGATGCAGTAGTGAAGCCAGACTGGTGCAGTAGTGAGGCCAGACTGGTGCAGTAGTGAGGCCAGACTGGTGCAGTAGTGAGGCCAGACTGGTGCAGTAGTGAGGCCAGACTGGTGCAGTAGTGAGGCCAGACTGGTGCAGTAGTGAGGCTAGACTGATGCAGTAGTGAGGCCAGACTGGTGCAGTAGTGAGGCCAGACTGGTGCAGTAGTGAGGCCAGACTGATGCAGTAGTGAGGCCAGACTGGTGCAGTAGTGAGGCTGGGATCCTAACCTTGCTCAGCTTCAGGACAGAGGATTAGTGACGGCACACAACCTGCAGGCAGCAGCCAGAGACATGCAGGCAGAGACCTCCCCGGTACACAGACCTCCCCGGTACAGAGACCTCCCCGGGACAGAGACCTCCCCGGTACACAGACCTCCCCGGTACACAGACCTCCCCGGTACAGAGACCTCCCCGGTACACAGACCTCCCCGGTACAGAGACCTCCCCGGTACAGAGACCTGCCCGGTACAGAGACCTCCCCGGTACAGAGACCTGCCCGGTACAGAGACCTCCCCGGTACAGAGACCTCCCCGGTACACAGACCTCCCCGGTACAGAGACCTCCCCGGTACAGAGACCTGCCCGGTACAGAGACCTCCCCGGTACACAGACCTCCCCGGTACAGAGACCTGCCCGGTACAGAGACCTCCCCGGTACAGAGACCTGCCCGGTACAGAGACCTCCCCGGTACAGAGACCTCCCCGGTACAGAGACCTCCCCGGTACAGAGACCTGCCCGGTACAGAGACCTCCCCGGTACAGAGACCTCCCCGGTACAGAGACCTGCCCGGTACAGAGACCTGCCCGGTACAGAGACCTCCCCCGGTACAGAGACCTCCCCGGTACAGACCGGCTGGTTGTGACTCTTATCTCAGAGATCCCAGAGTTAGTGTGTTTCCTGGCGCTCCTTCACCTGCCCGTCCTGCGAGCAGCTGATAAGCTGTGGTCCTGTGATCCTGTGATCCTGTGTATGTGATGAAGCTGTGATCCTGTGATCCTGTGTATGTGATGAAGCTGTGGTCCTGTGATCCTGTGATCCTGTGTATGTGATGAAGCTGTGGTCCTGTGATCCTGTGATCCTGTGATCCTGTGGTCCTGTGTATGTAATGAAGCTGTGATCCTGTGATCCTGTGGTCCTGTGATCCTGTGGTCCTGTGATCCTGTGGTCCTGTGTATGTGATGAAGCTGTGATCCTGTGATCCTGTGTATGTGATGAAGCTGTGATCCTGTGATCCTGTGGTCCTGTGATCCTGTGATCCTGTGGTCCTGTGTATGTGATGATCCTGTGATCCTGTGATCCTGTGGTCCTGTGTATGTGATGAAGCTGTGATCCTGTGGTCATGTGATCCTCTGGTCATGTGATCCTGTGATCCTGTGATCCTGTGGTCCTGTGATCCTGTGATCCTGTGGTCCTGTGATCCTGTGGTCCTGTGATCCTGTGATCCTGTGTATGTGATGAAGCTGTGGTCCTGTGGTCCTGTGGTCCTGTGGTCCTGTGATCCTGTGATCCTGTGTATGTGATGAAGCTGTGATCCTGTGATCCTGTGATCCTGTGATCCTGTGTATGTAATGAAGCTGTGATCCTGTGGTCCTGTGTATGTGATGAAGCTGTGATCCTGTGTATGTGATGAAGCTGTGATCCTGTGATCCTGTGTATGTGATGAAGCTGTGATCCTGTGGTCCTGTGATCCTGTGGTCATGTGATCATCTGGTCATGTGATCATCTGGTCATGTGATCATCTGGTCATGTGATCCTGTGTATGTGATGAGGCGTTGCGCCCCCACCCTGATGGGGGGCACGGCTGGCCGGTGGGACGGCTGACGCTGATAATATTGTGTACTGATGGGGGGGGTTGGTAGCTTGATCCCCGGTGACAAAAGCGGTGTCACATGAATGTCTCGTTAGAAAGCCTTCCTTGTTACAGATGGCGTGTCTTATATGATGCTTATTTGTATTCTGTGTTACGCTGAATGTGTTTTCATTTGTTCTAGCTCTTAGACATATTAAAAGACTGTTGTTGTGTAATGACAGTGATAAAGAGTGAGCTGGAGGTGTGGAGGTGTGGGGGTGGATGTGTGAGGGTTTGGGGTGGAGGTGAGGGGTGGAGGTGTGGGGGTGGAGGTGTGGAGGTGTGGTGTGGAGGTGTGGGGTGGATGTGAGAGGTGTGGAGGTGTGGTGGTGTGGGGTGGAGGTGGAGGTGTGGAGGGGATGTGAGAGGTGTGGAGGTGGATGTGTGGACGGTGAGGTGTGGAGGTGTGGGTGTGGATGAGTGGCGGTGTGGGGTGGATGTGAGAGGTGTGGGGTGGAGGTGTGGAGGTGTGGTGGTGTGGGGTGGAGGTGTGGCGGTGTGGGGTGGATGTGTGGGAGGTGTGGGGTGGATGAGTGCGGTGTGGGGTGGCTGTGAGAGGTG
The DNA here is from genome assembly GCA_903064625.1 of Mallotus villosus. Classification (NCBI taxonomy): domain Eukaryota; kingdom Metazoa; phylum Chordata; class Actinopteri; order Osmeriformes; family Salangidae; genus Mallotus; species Mallotus villosus. The sequence goes on along the minus strand of CAEFZP010002325.1, from coordinate 11,849 downwards.
TGGGGGTGTGAGGTGTGGACGGTGTGGTGTGTGTGGGGTGGAGGTGTGTGAGGTGTGGGGGTGATGTGTGGCGGTGTGGGGTGGATGTGTGGAGGTGTGGGGGTGGATGTGAGAGGTGTGGGGTGGAGGTGTGGAGGTGTGGCATCTCTCAACTGAACAGCCTGACGAGCTGGTAATGGTAAAGCTTTTTTAAAGAAACAAAACACCTTTAGTGTTCGTTAGAAGTCCAGGAAATGAAAATCAAATGGTGGTCTAGTGAAGCTAGAGCGACAGTGCAGATGTGTGTGTGTGCGTGCGTGTGTGTTTCTGCATGTGTGTGTGTGGGGGGGTGACATTTCAGCAGGTGCTCTGTGCTCTGTGCTCTGTGCTCTGTGTTGTGGTGTTTCAGCTGGTGCTCTGTGCTCTGTGCTCTGTGCTCTGTGTGTTGTGGTGTTTCAGCAGGTGCTCTGTGTTGTGGTGTTTCACCTCTCTGGGAAAATCCCACTCAACACTGCTGACGGCTCTGTGGGGTTGCTAGGCAACCTGACGTCACTCCTGCACTAGTGTATTGTTCACTGCACTGCCTGTGTGATCTTCTGGTGTGTGGTGTGTGTGTGTGTGTGTGTGTGTGTGCGTGTGTGTGCTAACCTGCAGAACACACTCTTACTGGAAGGGTTAGCTGCAACACACTGCCCTGTGTGTGAGGCTGGGGTTCTGGAAGGCTGTGGTTCTGGAAGGCTGTGGTTCTGGAAGGCTGGGGTTCTGGAAGGCTGTGGTTCTGGAAGGCTGTGGTTCTGGAAGGCTGGGGTTCTGGAAGGCTGGGGTTCTGGAAGGCTGGGGTTCTGGAAGGCTGTGGTTCTGGAAGGCTGTGGTTCTGGAAGGCTGGGGTTCTGGAAGGCTGGGGTTCTGGAAGGCTGTGGTTCTGGAAGGCTGGGGTTCTGGAAGGCTGGGGTTCGGGAGACTGTTCATCACTCCTCCACCCACAGAACCGGCTCTTCTCATCCAGGTCAAAGTCCAGAGGTGTCGTGGTAAATAGAGCGGTGCTGAGCTGACCCCCTGAGTTCCTCACGGAGAGGAAGTGACATAGCTGACCAGTTTACTGAGGCGGCGATCGGTCTCTCTCTCTCTCTCTCTCTCTCTGTGGTCCTCTCTCTCTCTGTGGTCTCTCTCTCTCTGTGGTCTCTCTCTCTCTCTCTCTCTGTGCGGTCTCTCTCTCTCTCCTCTCTGTGGTCTCTCTCTCTCTCTCTCTCTGTGTGGTCTCTCTCTCTCTGTGTGGTCTCTCTCTCTCTCTGTGGTCTCTCTCTCTCTCTCTGTGTGGTCTCCTCTCTCTGTGGTCTCTCTCTCTGTGGTCTCTCTCTCTCTCTCTATCATATCTCTCACTGGATAGGCTTTTGTTGGTTCCTGCCAGGCTGTCTCTCACAACCCAAGGCCACACTTTCTCTCTGAGAGTGTGCTTGACTCTGCAAGGCCTTTCTGTGAGGTGTGTGTGTGGTGTGTGTGTGTGGTGTGTGTGTGTGTGTGTGTGTGTGTGGGAGAGGACGTGAATGAGCTGAGGAAAGGCTGCTGGATTCTTGTGTTGCTCCTGAGTGGGCTGGTGGCTCAGTGGGCCCGGGGACACAGCGTGTAATGGACACTCAGTGATGGAGGTGAGATAAGGAGACACACAATGCGACACAGCAGAGCAGAGCAGCGCAGCGCTGGCCTCAGCAAACTAACACCACAGCTCTGCTAGCAAGAGCTACTCACTGGAGGGGCCTGGGAGGGGAGGGGGGCTGGGCTGGGGGGGGGGCTGGGCTGTGTAGGGGGACATGGGTAGCTTGGTGGGGAGGGGTGGGGAGGGAGTGACGTAGGTGTCCTCGTAATGTTAGTGCAGTTTAAGGTAGTCCTCTCTTGTGTTCTTCTGCCAGTCAGAATGAAGCTGGTCAGGAGTCTACAAGTCACGTCTAGACACCGGCTTTATTCATGTCTTCTTCATGCCTGTTCATTTGAGTTGGAACAGAAAAGGAGAGATCTTAAGTCTTTGGTTCATCTCGAGGGGCGAGACCTCTGTTTGTGGTGGGTGGAGGAGGGGTGTTGGTGTGGTGTGTGTGTGTGTGAGGTAGAGGTGGGAGCTGGTTGCTGGTGGTGAGGTGGGGAGGGGGGGGGGCAGTGTGTGTGTGTCTGCTAGCCTCACTGTGAACTGTGTGTGTTCCAGGGCTGTGATGTCACAGTGTCCCGCCCACAGTGACTGAAATGTTCCAATGACACTTGGTTGCCATGCCAGCAGTGCAGATGCCCTCGATGGCTGTTCCCATCCCATAATAACAGCTATTTATATCTGTTTGACAGCCCTGCTGCTGGAGGCTAAAGCATCCAAAAAGAGGGTTAAGAATAAGAATCCTGTTAGATGTCTGTGTGGGTTATTATGGTCTGGATGGAGACAGAGGGTTGTGTGGAGGAGGAGGAGATGTGTGTTTGTGTGACTGGAATAATTTAAGTGTCAGATTAGCCTCTCTGGATAATTCTGGGATAAGATAGATAGTAGATGGTGAGAGATGATCTGCTGTGTGTGTGTGTGTGTGTGATTGTGAGAGTGTGTGTGTGTGAGTGTGTGTGTGTGTTCTATGTTGTGTAAATTGTACGTGTCTGTCTGTCCGTCTACAGAGGAGTGTGTTGTATCCGACAGGTATTAGACCTGCTCCCAGCGTCCCTAACCTCCCTGCCCCCCCTCCACCCCCTCTGCCCCCCTCCCCTCTGCTGTGTGCTCTGCCCCCCCTCCAGCCCCTCTGCCCCCCCTCCACCCCCTCTAACCCCCTCCCCTCTGCTGTGTGCTCTGCCCCCCCTCCATCCCCCTCTGTCCCCCCCTCCACCCCCCTCTAAACCCCCTCCCCTCTGCTGTGTGCTCTGCCCCCCCTCCAGCCCCTCTGCCCGCCCCCCTCCACCCCCTCTAACCCCCTCCCCTCTGCTGTGTGCTCTGCCCCCCCTCCAGCCCCTCTGCCCCCCTCCCCTCTGCTGTGTGCTCTGCCCCCCCTCCAGCCCCTCTGCCCCCCCTCCAGCCCCTCTGCCCCCCTCCCCTCTGCTGTGTGCTCTGCCCCCCCTCCAGCCCCTCTGCTGCTCCAGCCCCTCTGCCCCCCCTCCCCTCTGCTGTGTGCTCTGCCCCCCCTCCAGCCCCTCTGCCCCCCCTCCAGCCCCTCTGCCCCCCTCCCCCTCTGCTGTGTGCTCTGCCCCCCCTCCAGCCCCTCTGCCCCCCCTCCAGCCCCTCTGCCCCCCTCCCCTCTGCTGTGTGCTCTGCCCCCCCTCCAGCCCCTCTGCCCCCCCTCCAGCCCCTCTGCCCCCCTCCCCTCTGCTGTGTGCTCTGCCCCCCCTCCAGCCCCTCTGCCCCCCCTCCAGCCCCTCTGCCCCCCCTCCCCTCTGCTGTGTGCTCTGCCCCCCCTCCAGCCCCTCTGCCCCCCCCTCCAGCCCCTCTGCCCCCCTCCCCTCTGCTGTGTGCTCTGCCCCCCCTCCAGCCCCTCTGCCCCCCCCTCCACCCCCTCTAACCCCCTCCCCTCTGCTGTGTGCTCTGCCCCCCCTCCAGCCCCCTCTGCCCCCCCTCCAGCCCCTCTGCCCCCCCTCCAGCCCCTCTGCCCCCCCCTCCACCCCCTCTCACACCCCCTCCCCTCTGCTGTGTGCTCTGCCCCCCCCTCCACCCCCCTCTCACCCCCTCCCCTCTGCTGTGTGCTCTGCCCCCCCTCCAGCCCCTCTTGCCCCCCCCTCCAGCCCCTCTGCCCCCCTCCCCTCTGCTGTGTGCTCTGCCCCCCCTCCAGCCCCTCTGCCCCCCCCTCCACCCCTCTAACCCCCTCCCCTCTGCTGTGTGCTCTGCCCCCCCTCCAGCCCCTCTGCCCCCCCTCCAGCCCCTCTGCCCCCCCTCCAGCCCCTCTGCCCCCCCTCCAGCCCCTCTCACCCCCTCCCCTCTGCTGTGTGCTCTGCCCCCCCTCCAGCCCCTCTAACCCCCTCCCCTCTGCTGTGTGCTCTGCCCCCCCTCCAGCCCCTCTCACCCCCTCCCCTCTGCTGTGTGCTCTGCCCCCCCTCCAGCCCCTCTCACCCCCCTCCCCTCTGCTGTGTGCTCTGCCCCCCCTCCAGCCCCTCTCACCCCCTCCCCTCTGCTGTGTGCTCTGCCCCCCCTCCACCCCCTCTAACCCCCTCCCCTCTGCTGTGTGCTCTGCCCCCCCTCCAGCCCCTCTACCCCCCCCTCCAGCCCCTCTAACCCCCTCCCCTCTGCTGTGTGCTCTGCCGCCCCCTGCAGGTGAAGCTGATGAAGTACATCTGCAAGCAGCTGCAGTGTAAGCGGAAGGTTCCAGAGCAGGAGCGTCCTGTGGGACTGGACAGCTTCCCCAGGCTGGGGGACTGGCTCC
>CAEFZP010002325.1:0-5000 GCA_903064625.1 Mallotus villosus | reverse complement strand
GACCTGTCTCCTGGCCTTGTGAAGGACCTGTCTCCTGGCCTTGTGAAAGACCTGTCTCCTGGCCCACCTGTCTCCAGGCCTTGTGAAGGACCTGTCTCCTGGCCTTGTGAAGGACCTGTCTCCTGGCCTTGTGAAGGACCTGTCTCCTGGTCCTGTGAAGGACCTGTCTCCTGGTCCTGTGAATGTTGTGTACGTATGGAATGTATATTGTTGTGTCCCAGCTCAGCTCACCCCCTCCCTCCCCCTCCCTCTCCCAGGCGATGCCAGTTCAGCTGTCCCTGGATGCCCTGCTGCAGATGCCAGGCTCCCAGGTCAGAGAGACCATGAGGAGGCTGGGCTCCAGCTCCGAGGAGTGTGGACGGCTCAGCGCTGCCCTCTCCTTCCTGAAGACTGCCACTGAGTCAGGTAGGTGGACCTCCAGGAGAGTCCCTGGTCTGGGGGAGGCCCAGGGCCAGGGTGGAGAGTTACAACGTCACATTCAATTTGGATGGGGACGAGGTGTCACCTGGTATGTGTAACCCTGATGGTGTGTTTAACCCTCTGTGTGTGTGTGTGTGTGTGTGGTGCGCCCCTTGTGTGTGTGTGTCCTCTGTGTGTGTGTGTGTCCTCTGTGTGTGTGTGTGTGTGTGTGTGTGCCCTCTGTGTGTGTGCGCCCCCTGTGTGTGTGTGTCCTCTGTGTGTGTGTGTGTCTTCTCTGTGTGTGTGTGTGTCGTCCAGGAGGAGAGCTGATGGAGGATGGGGGCCCCTGGCTGTCTGAGCCCCCCCGTAGAGACAGTGGCTCTCTGCTCCCCATGGACCCCCTGGGGTTCCCGCTCCGCCCCCACAGCCCCTCCCCCCTGGCCCGGCCCTCCACCACCCCCCTCCACCCCCTCCACCCCCTGCTCCTCCTGTACCCCCGCCCGGCCCGGCTCCGTCTCCTCAGCCCCCTTCCCGGAGGGGGCCTACGTCTACTCAGACAGCCCCCTCACGGACCCCTTCCCCATGTCTGCGGCCCGCTCTGGCTGGCTCCAGGGCCACGCCCCCTCCACGCCCCCCGCCACGCCCCCCTCCAGGCGGAGGCACAAGCTGAAACCCCCTGTACCCCCCCCGCCCCCCTCCCGCAAGGTGCTGCAGCTGCTACCCAACATCACCCTCACACGCAGCAAGAGCCACGAATCACAGCTGGGAAACCGCATCGAGGACCCGCCCACCAGCAAAGTAGGTCTCTTCCTGGGTTTTGGAGTATACTCAGATTTGGCAGGGAGTGCATTTATTGGCAAGACACCTGAAATGCACCCCCCCCATGTCATTTCTCTCTCTCTCTCTCGCTCTCTCGCTCTCTCTCTCTCCTCTCTCTCTCTCCTCTCTCTCTGTGTCTCTCTCTGTGTCTCTCTCTCTCTCTCTCTCTCTCTCTTCTCTCATCTTCCTGGTTGCTCCCTTACTGTGTGTGGCCTCAGTAATCCTCTACAGATTCCCAGAGATTATGAGTCATGTCAGAACAGGAAGTGTTTCCCAGACCTGAAGCTCAAAGGAGGGAAAGTCAGACGCAGGACTTCTGCTGGTCTGTCGTCTCTCTCCCTCTCTCTGTCTCTGACCAGTGGCAGACAGAGGAGTCTTTGGCCATCAGCTCTCCTGGGTGTGACTGCTGATGTCACTGTAGTCAGGGGTGACAGGGTAGCATGCTGATGACACTGTAGTCAGGGGTGCCAGGGTAGCATGCTGATGACACTGTAGTCAGGGGTGCCAGGGTAGCATGCTGATGTCACTGTAGTCAGGGGTGCTGATGACACTGTGCCCCCCCACAGGTGCACCATGAAGAACAAGCTGCTTCTGAACGTGCAGATCAACGGGAACGGGAGTGAGGACCCCTCCTCGCGCTCCCCCCACCTGCCAGCCCGCACCCCCGGGGCCACGCCCCCCGCACCCTACACCCTGCCCGCCCGCACCCCGCCCGCCCCCGCACCCTACACCCTGCCCGGCACACCCACCCTCATGGAGGAGCACAGCAAAAGTGAGTTGCACCACACACACACTACGCACACACACACTCACACACACACCACCACACACACACACACACAGAGGAACCTTCTAACACCAGCAGGAAGGTCAGAGCCCAGAAGAAGAACAGCATGCGGGGAAGCCACAGGATGCGACGCCAACAAGTCCGCACAAACTGCGCGACCCACACTCACACACACGAGCCGCACACACGGACGAACAGCGCGTAGCAAGCGCGCACACAAGCGCGCACACACCGCGCCGCACACACACGAGCACGCACGCAAGACGCGACGAAGCACACGAGCCGCACACACGCGCGCACACAGCGAAACAAGCCGAGCCGCAAAACGCGCCGCACACACGCGCCGCACACACACGGCCGCACACAACGCGCACACACACGCGCCGCACACACGCCGCCGGCAAACACGCGCCAGCACACACCGCGACCGCACACACGCGCCGACACACGGCACGCACACACACATGCGCCACACACAACGCGCCGCACAAGCGCGCAGACACACGCGCCGCACACACAGCGACGCACACACGACGCAGCACAACACAGCGCACACAAACGCGGACGCACACACGACGAAACACGCGCCGCACACCAGGCGCCGCCACAACAGAGCCGCAACACGCGCCGCAACACCGCGCCGCACACAACGCGAACACACACAGCGCCGCACACCACGCGCAGCAAACACACACTGATAAGCATCAAAAAAAAGAGAAGAAAAACACAGTGAAGCAATGACAAAGCATGAACGAAAAAAAAAAAGCGATAAAAATAGAACGCGCAGAAAAAAAGCGCCACACATAAAGGAGACGCTAAAAAAGGCGACGAAAAAAAGCGCCGAACAAAAAAAGCATACACACGCAACACGAGCCGACAAAAAGAGAAAACACAAACGAGAAGCATACAAGCGAGAAGCAACACAAGAGAGAGAACATAAAGAGGAAGACAACACACAACGCCGAACACAACGCGCAGAAAAAAAGCGAAGCAAAAACGCGCAAGAACAACGCACACGCGACTCCAAAGAAGCGAGAAGCAAAAAGCGCCGCACAAACGCGAAGAAAACCCGCGCGCCGCACAGCGCCGCACACACGCGCCGGGGCACACCAGCGCCGACACCGCGCCTCACACATCGCGCCGGACACGCGCTGCACACTAAGCGCAGCAAACACAATCGAGAAGAACACACGGCAAGCACAAAACGCGACGCACAAACCAAGACGCGCGCACAGTAGAGAGAAGCAAAAAAATAGATAGAAAAAATATAGAGAAAGATAATAAAAAATAGAGAAGACAAAAAATGACGAAATAAAGAGAGATCAAAATGATGAAGGAAAAAAACTAGGGATAAAAAGCAATTATACTGGCAAAATGATATAAGAAAAAAAGCTTAATAACAAAATGATAAAATTATGTGACTGAATTAAATATAATAAAAAAATAGAAGAAAAACTTGGATCGTCAGATAGAAAAAGAGACATAAAAAAATAGTAAGAAAAAATATAGGAGAAAAAATAAGATAAGCAAACTCTCGCTCAAGCGACACTACTAACGCGATCTATACGAGGAACAATATATCGATCGCTCACACAGCTCTCATCAAGATTATCAAAAACTATACGCTCAAAAGATATGCACTAACTACTGCCGAACACAATATCTAATCGGGCACACAACTCTCTGCACAAAGGGGCACTCTTGGGGCATATAACGCTACTCCCACTCTCTCCTATACACAATCTCGATCGACATAAATCTAATCAAAAACAATTCTACTCACACACTCTTCCTCACACACTATCTCAAACACTCTCTCACTCACAATCTCTACTCAAACACTATCCTAAACACCTATCTCATACAACGCTCTACTCACACACTATAATCAAACATAACAGATCAAGGAAGGTTTGGAGAGAGATGATTATCCGGGCAAGCTGTGTGTGTCTGTGTGTCACTTTTTGTCTCTTTTTCTCAACACCCATAAGTATCTCTATCTATCTTATCTATGTCTATATGTGTCTATATCTGTCTATCTCTGTCTCTCTTGGTCTATCTCTGTTCTCTTGTCTCTCTCTATCTCTTATTCTTCTCTGTCTGTCTATGTCTATATAATCTCTCTGTCTCTCTGTCTCTCTCTGTTGTCTTTCTCTATCTTCTCTTATCTGTCTTTTTTCTTCTCCTCTTATATCTCTCTATATGGCTCTATCTTGTCTCTCTGCTGTTTCTCTCTCGTACTTCTTGTCTTCTCTCTCTCTTTCTCTCTTGTTATCTCTCTCAGGATAACAGTCCTCAAATCGTGGATTCTCCAAGGCGGGTAAGAAGGGATATCGGCCTGGCTTGTCACTCACAGTAGGTACAGACTACAAAAAGCCAATCAATGCAGTTCTTCTAGAACATATGAAACCCAGTCAAACGAACGGATCTGGTTAGCTCTGAGCAACTGTGAAACAACTACTTATAATCTTCCATATTTCAGGATTTTATGTGCAATTCTACGTCGCTTGGATAAAAGTGTATACTAAATGAGTTAGAATTGAGTTGTGTATGACAGGTTTGGCAGCGTGACTACTGGGCTGTATGGGGGGCAGATTGAGTGTGTATGAAGTGTGGCGCGGTGACTAACTAGTGTTTATGGGGGGCAGATGTGAGTGGTGTATGACGTGAGTTGGCAGGGGACTTAACTGAAGCTGGTTCTGGGGGGCAGAGTGAGTGTGTTGACATTGTGGATGTGGCCGCTAGCGGACTAACTGGCTGTTTGGGGGCAAGATGGGAGTGTTTATGACAGTGTGGCAGCGTGACTAACTGAGCTGTTCTGGGGGGCAGATGGAGTTTGTGTTATGACCAGTGTTGGCAGCGTGTGACTACTGAGCTTTAGGGGGGGGCAGATGTGATTGTGTATACCGTGTGGCAGCGTGACTAACTGGATGTTCTGGGGGGCCGATGGAGTTGTATGACAGTGTGGCAGTTCCGTGACTAACTGCGCTTGTTC
>CAEFZP010002324.1:135000-235000 GCA_903064625.1 Mallotus villosus | reverse complement strand
TCGCAGCGCCGAGCCTTCATGCCCACACACACCCTGAGAAACACCCGAGCACTGCCACGTTTGAGAGAGAACACGCACACACACGCACACACACACAAACACACACACACACAAAACACAACATACACACAAAACACACGCACACGCGCACACACACACAAACACACGCGCACACACACACAAACACACGCGCACACACAAACGGTGACAAGGCTTTGAATTAGGAATCCAATTAATCTGTGTTTTTCCAGTGCAGGTTACAGCTCGGGCATTACTGTTGCATTCATTTCCAGTTTGACAAAGCAGTCTTGTGTTGAGTCACGATAGCGGAACATTATGAGACACGTCCTGTTGTTTGCGTTTTGCGCCGTCCGTGGAGGCCAATGGCGTAAGGTACTCAATGTCCCATCGGTCAGTAACTCACCTTAGACTTTCTTGACCCCCTTTGTAGGTGGTGACCCTGGGGAAGAACAGCAGAGGTTATCATTACATCCTCGCCAACTTGGTGAGTCCTTTCACAGACCCTCGGCACATCTCCATGTTCACGTCTTCTGAAAGAAATGAAGGAAAAAACCCTTCCTGCCGTGAGGAACCGAGTCGTCGTCCAGCCGCTAACGTTCTCCCCCTCCTCCAGGGCTTCGCCAACATAAGCCTGGACAAGGTGTTCGCCGGCGGAGCCAACCTCACCGGCTTCCAGATCATCAACGGCGAGAGCCCCATCGTCCAGCAGTTCCTTCAACGCTGGGAGCGCCTGGACGAGAGAGAGTTCCCCGAGGCCAAGAACACCCAGCTGAAGGTACCTGCCCGCCGCCCCAACGCTCCCCCGTCTCCTCCTCCCACGTCCTCTCACTCTCCTCCACTTGTCATTTGTTTCAAACTTACCAAAGGCTCCGAAAATACCACAAGGGAGCGTTACTGGGAGCGAAAACACGGCTAGATAATCACTCGAAGGGAAAAACGTTTGCCTTCAAAAAGCTTCTGGTAGGCTGTCAGAGGGAACAGTTGAGTTACTGCTTGTCAGCTGGTCGGCCCAGACAGCCGGGCGAGTTTCCCTTTGAAACGATGTGCCGTCTGCGTATCAGACGACAGACGCCTGAAAGTACCTTCTTTACGGCTTCGGCCTTGGGGCTGAGCGTGGTCCCTGTTATTCTCCCTGCTGTCACCGTCGGCGGCGAGCCACCGACCGCCTCGGGCGCCTCAGAACAGGCGTCGTCTGCCGCTCCCCCTCCCCCCGTCGACCCAGGGGGGGGTGCGAGGCGCGGTCAGTCGAGGCTAGGCGCGCTCCGGTCGCCGTGGTGTCCTCACCGGTCCGTTCCGCGCTGTGTGTTGCAGTACACGTCGGCGCTGACCCACGACGCCGTCCTGGTGATCGTCGAGGCGTTCCGCTACCTCCGGCGGCAGCGGGTGGACGTGTCGCGGAGGGGCGGCGCCGGGGACTGCCTGGCCAACCCCGCGGTGCCGTGGAGCCAGGGCATCGACATCGAGAGAGCCCTCAAAATGGTAGGAGGGTCGTCCCCACGTCCGTCCCCTCACCCACAGAGACACGTGGCCCACAGCACTGCTGCAGTAGTGTTGGCCTGCCCCGCCTCTCTGTGTGTGTCATTCGTCGGATGGTTTAACTGCTTTGTTTGGTTGATTGTATCTTAGTGGCCAAAGTGAATGTGAGGGCGTGTCTTGGTGTGGAGGTTATTAGGGTTGTCTGTGTTGATGCGTGGCAGGTCCAGGTTCAAGGTATGACGGGAAACATCCAGTTTGACCCGTTTGGCCGGAGATCGAACTACACCATCGACGTGTACGAGATGAAGTTGGGGGGAGCGAAGAAGGTGAGTGAACAGGAAGCTCGGCGCGGTGGAGCCCGAAATGTTATCGTCCTCTTTAATAACAACGCGTTCGAATCTTTGGTGAAGTATGTAGGTCAACTTCATATCCCGGTAGCGTTGACATCCAACTGTCTTTTTCAATCGTCCGAGCCAGCATGTTCTCCCACGACCGTCGAGCGTAAACAGAAACATTCAAACCATTTCAAAGCGTAAAAAACCTCCAAAAGTGAGCTTTTCTTTTGTTCCGTATATCGCACAGTGTCCCCCAGCAGGTGTGCGACGAGCAGAGGCAGAGAGCTTTATTGGCGAGCGGACAGTGTGACAGCTTTCACCTGTGCTGGCTCCCACAGTATTCATTGAGCTCCTGACTCGAGGGTGACCCGTGCCGGTGTGTTCTCTTTGTGCTCGGTCATAACTGGGCCAGGGCGGCCGGGGGAGGTACAGTCCAAGGCTGTCAGCAGTGATGGATTGGCCAATAAAGCCACGCGGCGACGACACACACGCACACATAGACACAAACTCACACAGCGACACGCACACAGACGCACGCACACAGGCACACGCGCACACAGTGACACGCGGCGACGCACACATAGACACTCGCAGACACGCACGTGGGGCGACACACACACACAGATGCATGCACGCAGGCGCACGCACACACACAAAGACACGCACAGAGACACGGGCGCGAATGCACACACACACACGCGCAAGCAGGCACACACAGACACACACACACACGTACAGTACATGCGCTCTCAGTGGCCAACACGCGGCCTGTCAGCATGGTAGGTCACCAACACTGGACAGTGATTGGGTGCCCTCTAAAGTCTGGCACCAGGAGGAGGTGTCCCCATACTGTCTACCCTGACCTGCTCTCACGGACAACAGCAATACGGAGGTACAAACACACCGGGAGAGTATCTGAAGTGATAGCGGCGAGACTACTGAGAGAGAGAGAGTGCACCTTGAAGGTCTTGAGGTATTAGAAGATATATAGTTGAACTGAACAGGACAGGACAGAAATAAAAGTAGAGAATAGATTTAACTGCTGACATTTTGGAAATCTCAGCAGTTAAATGTGGATAGGTTTATAAAAACACACGCAAACACGCCAGCGCAGACAAAACGTATTTAGTGGGCACAACTTGGGCCCAGTCTGTAAACTAGATGACGAGAAGTCCTTATGGCTTGAAAGCCTCAAGGCTGAATAAGCTGTATTTAGGCCGTCTATTTTGCCGGTATTAATATTGCCTGCATGCAGACGTTTCGCTGCTTCCTAGTTATGTAAGGAACAGTGGCTCTGCAGTGATGCCACAGGGCAAAGAGGGAGATTAGCTGGGAGTTGAATGCTCTTCTCTCCCTGCTGTAAGTTTAGCTGGGGTTAGAGCTTCGTAGCCATAAAACCATGCCAGTACAGGCTTGTTATCTCACACACACATCACACAGTTCTTATAATGCCATTCTAGAACCTTCCAACGGAACTTGGAGGGTTCTAGAGAGCTACTGGCTGAATGTGTTTTTCCGACTGCTTGTTTTCTTGTGATAACGACAATCTTTTTATGTCACTTTCAGGTGGGGTACTGGAATGAATACGAGAAATTTGTATATATTATGGATCAGCAGGTCACCAACGAGACTGCTTCTGTGGAAAACCGAACGATTGTGGTCACTACTATCATGGTACACTTTCCAAGCAGATTTTCAATGTTCCACCTAAAAAAAGAATTCTGCCAATCAAGGTCACGGTGTCCATTGTTACATTAGGTCCTAGGAGGGCAGAACTATTTTCTTTTGTGTTGCTTTCCATCCACTCACTACATGTTGAAACAGTCGATTCACCGAGAGTGTTTCAACTGTATCCGTGTGGGTGACAAAGCATTTTAATTTATCATCTTACGGTGTCCTGTTGTAGCAGTGACGTCACAATAACGGCTTTGTTAATGGGTAACGATAAGAGACTAGACTTCATCTTATACACATTCAGTGCATAACGTAGAACGTAAGTAAAAAAAAAGTTTCTTACTCGTGAAGTAAATGGTCAATGACATCTGGGAGAGACACACAAACGGGAAAGGGACAATTGTTTTCTTTTGCCAGAGATGCCAGATCGACAACATTTGAGAAAAGGGGTATGGAAATAATCCGAGGCTCTTAGATTTGGGGGGGATTTGATGACTTGAATTGTCTGTTATCAGTTCTGTACTGAAGTATAACCACGCATCCAGGCTTCCTTTAATCTCCACCTCTTCTAGCTTGGCTCAGACTAGGGCAAGGGCTAGGGCTAAGACAGACAGGCTAGCGTTAGCCACCAGAGACAGGGACGTAGCCGTTTAAGGACGGAGACAAAAGAGAGGGTTGTTAAAGTCAGGTCACATAACTCACATTGGTCATTTTTAAATGTAAAATAAGGTGCGCCTTATCTTACATTTAAAAACCGTGGCCTTCTTTCTGACTCTGCCTATTATGTGCTCATCTTAGGCAAAATCAGAATACGAAAGTCGGACATTTCCATCCCGATGTCTCGAGCAGCATGTCATTATTCATACTCATTAGATCACCGTAGCTGATCAAACACTTAGACATTCAGGCAGGCAAAGCACCAGGAGACCACAGCCATGATCATAGTCATTCATGTCGTGCCGTTTGATAGTCTTTTACCCCATTTGAAACGATCACCTCATTAGATGTTGTCATTCGCTGTGTCTACGACATGCTGTCTGTGGAAGCTGTCCCTGTCAGCACAGGGGGGTTGTCGAGATACTATCAGAACAGAAAATGATCGACCAGCGTTTCACCCGGGGGGTGGTCTTTCATGCTAGTGCCATCTCGCCCGGGCTGTTATCGAGCTCGGCGGAGATATCTCTGACTTCTGGAGACGAGGGGGCCCCCAAAAAAGGGGCCGCCACCTCCATTTTTATGTCGTCCGACACTTTCCGATGCATCCGTCTGTCAGATCGGCACTCGACGGATGTTAGGTTTAGGGGGGGGCCGTATTTGACGGCGTCGAAAGGATATGAGAAGCTCTCTGGGTTCCTGTGCTGTCATTGACATTTACTTGATGAAGGGGAACATGTCCCGTCCCGTCCCCCAGGCAACCTGCCCTGTCCCCCACCCCCCGTCCCCCACCCCACCTCCTACAATGCCAATGCAGAGCAAATGCAACCTCCACCCAGACCCCGTAGCCTCTGCCGTCCGGCCTTAGCATGCGGGAATCCTGCTACTTCAACACCCCCCCCTCCACCACCCAACCCACCCCCCACCCCCTTTGTATACCTGCTTTCGGCCCCATCCGGGCCGCGCTGGGCTCTGGGGGCCCAGGGCTGTGGCCCCTGACGCTGCCATGAGAGGCTTGCTGCACTTGGCTGTGGATCGGGTCAGCAGCACCCCTTGACACGCCCACCCGGCCCGCCCCCTCGCCCCGCGTGGCGCTTCTTATTTTCATTCTTTGCCCACGCGCTTCTGTTTGTGTCCTCGGTCTGTCTGACTTTACCTCGTCTGTCTGCCTGTCTGTCTGTCTGTCTGCCTGTCTGTCTGTCTGTCTGTCTGTCTGTCTGTCTGTCTGTCTGTCTGTCTGTCTGTCTGTCTGTCTGTCTGTCTGCCTGTCTGTCTGCATGCCTGTCTGTCTGTCTGTCTGCATGCCAGCAGTCACGGCCTTGTGCGGGCGGGCGGAAGGAGGTCTGGCCCGCGAGCAGACGTGTACGAGCTGAACTATAAACCTCAACCTGTGTTTAATTAACAGGAAGCGCCCTACGTGATGTACAAGAGAAACCATTTGCAGATGGAGGGGAATGATCGATATGAAGGCTACTGTGTTGATTTAGCTTCGGAAATAGCGAAACATGTGGGGATAAGATACAAACTGTCGATAGTGACGGACGGAAAGTACGGTGCCAGAGACCCCGAAACCAAGACGTGGAACGGGATGGTGGGGGAGCTGGTGTACGGGGTAAGTGTCTCTTCAGATGTAAACACGGAGCCAACATGGAGAGCGTCGACTGCCAGTAAATAATGTAGCATCCATCCATCCGTCAAGAAACTCACCCAGCAGATCCAAATGTGTCATGTTATTATGTTTTTCAAGTAGAGCTTACCAAATAATACTCATTTTATGTCGCCCATAAATCATGCTAAGCTCACTGACTGAGTGCGGAGGGTTGTGAATCACTACACGTCCTGTCAGGGGGTTAGCAATGTTCTTCCTCCATCAAACGCCGACTGCAAAACGGTTAATGTTTCATAAAGGAACAATGACAGCAGCCTGGGAGCTGGAAAACAGAAGAAAAAAAAACGTCTGCTTGTCAGTTTGAATTCGAGCCATGCTTTGATTGCATCTTAATTTAACATGAAAGAGCGCATCGCTGTCATAATGATCACTTTGCAGAATGCTCTGCCAAAGCGCAGCCCTGCCTCTCTCGTCTGAGCGTAGAAAGAGTGAAAGATGATCCTCTGTTGTAATCAAAAAGCCCTGAGACACCTCATCGCATCAACAATAAACACCGAGGACCCTTAATTTACCATTCGTATGTAAATGAGGACGTGATGTATCGAACGTGGAGTGGCCCACGGGGCCGCGTGCGGCGGAGAGACCCCTACCCAACCCTAACTAAGGTCGTCCCAAGTCGTTGTATTCAATTTACATAGTAATAAGTCACTGGCGGATTCAGCTCTCCAGCTTTAAACCTGGGAGACGCACAAACATTTATTACCTTGGTGAGATATTATGCGTATGGGGCCTGCGAAGCTTTGAGGTGAATCTAGTATACCTACTGCTGAATATAAAAAGCAGATTCACATTTTTAAAGGGGCTGTTTGGATAAGCTTTTCAACTTCTTTCTCCACACTGTAGAGCGGGAATGAGTAATGTGCTCGGCGGATTAAAGGCAAAGACAGTCGCCGCTGACGCTAACTCATATTGACCCATTTTAAGCTGGCAGGTTCTCACTCACCACCCCTTTAATTTATTTGACACGTTCTTCTAATCCATGATCATTTTTCACCGTGTCCCCCATTCAAACTGGGTTTTCTTTCCAAAAGACATCATCGCCAAATGAAACGTTCGGAATTGCCTCGTGACCGCATTGCTCTCTCTCTAGAAACAATCGAATCCACTTTGTTTTGGGGTGGGCCATGCCATCGTTTCACGGGGGGATTTTAGATAACGCACTGACAGCAAATAGTATGTGTCGCATGTCTTATTCTCTGGAGGACTAACCCCGTACTGTTCTCATTTTTCCAGAGAGCCGATATAGCCGTCGCACCGCTTACTATTACGTTGGTACGGGAGGAAATGATAGACTTCTCTAAGCCTTTTATGAGCCTGGGGATCTCCATTATGATAAAGAAGCCTCAGAAATCCAAGCCCGGCGTGTTCTCCTTCCTGGACCCCGCTGGCCTATGAGATCTGGATGTGTATAGTGTTTGCTTATATCGGCGTGAGCGTCGTGCTCTTCCTCGTCAGCCGTTTCAGCCCCTACGAGTGGCACCTGGACGAGAACGACGAAGCCAAAGACCCCCAGACTCCTCCGGACCCTCCAAACGACTTTGGGATTTTTAATAGCCTGTGGTTCTCCCTGGGCGCCTTCATGCAGCAAGGATGCGATATCTCGCCAAGGTTGGTTCTTAGCGTAACTTCCTGTTCCGTCACAACCGTCATAGATCATCTTCATCTCCATTTCCTCTGCATTTTATGGTCGTGTGGTCATCTCCGTAATGCCATGGTGCATATATGTTATTTTGGGGATCTGGTTGTGCTCTTTTTTTAGTTTTTTTGCCCTCCACTCACCCTCACCTCACCTCACCTCACCTCCATCCTTCACCCTCCCTCCCTCATCCATCCTTCTCTCCTCCCCTGCAAGCACACCATCACACCCTCCTCCGCTCTCAGTCCCATCTCCTGGCTGCATGCTAGCAGTGGCGCATTGCATCCACAAAATAACTTATATTCACCATGCCGGGGACTGTACAATGCACAGGGTCATTACAACCGTGAGTAGCTGCCTGCGTTTCTCATGACCCTTGGAGGGCTACCGTGTTTTTGCTGCATGTCCCATTTTACGGTCATCAGCCTGGTGCATATAATGTATTTGAAGTGGCGGCCATTTTGAAAAGCATTTGCACTCTGATGAAGCGCTTTGTGTGTCCCCCATTCGGCCCCCTCATCACGATTCCTGTCCTGAGAAAAGAATAAGGCACGCCCCCCCTCTTCCCTCCCTCTTCCATCCAGTCATTCAGTCCATCTCTTCACTCACTTCATTTGACGCTGGTGTTCGTCGTTCCTCCCCCCTGGGGGGGGGCCGTCGCAGTTTGGGCTGGCCGTCCGGCTCCTGTTGTCTCTGACACCCGGTGGGGGATTTGTGTAGAGCAGCATTGAAGATCAATGGGAGAACGTTCCGGAAGATGTCGATCAGAGAGAGAGAGGGGTAAGTCCCGTGTCCCGTGAGCCCGGGATAAAGGCTGTTAATTATCGCACGGAGACCGACACTTAGAAACATGGATCCGCTTGATGTTTATCTCACGTCGTCGATGTCACCGTTCTCACTCTTCTGAGCTCTCGAGCCCACGGCAGACGACAGAAACCATCTTTGTTTACCTGTCGTGGAGTCCTATTCGCTAGGTGCCGTGTTCATTTTCACTCGGTAGATAGCCTGAGGACTTCTTTGGAGGGATGGATGACTACCAGTGGAAGGTGGTGACCTCATTTTCACCCTGTCCAGAGGCAGACTAAGCTGTCTTGGCTTTGAGTTTTGGCTCATTTCTTGGGCTGTACGCCCAGTCCTCCGTGCAGGTACACTACCGTTACAGCTGCAAAGCTGAGAGAAAGGTTTCACCCTGTCAGAAGAGTTTTAACGACACGACCAGGTATGTGAGTGATATTTGCCAGGAGTCCGAGAACATTCCGGACCCCCAAGGCATTTCAGTCAAAGGGGACGAGCGGAGCCCCAGAGAGCTGTGACAGACGAGGAGGCGGGGCTTCTCGTTGCCCCGGGAGACCCCCCCCCCATCCTCCATCGTCCCCCCTGGATTGGACGTCCTGCTCTCACGTCTCTCTGCTCTCCCGCCCCCCTGCCTTTTCTCTCCTCAGGTCGTTGTCGGGGCGTATCGTCGGGGGCGTGTGGTGGTTCTTCACCCTCATCATCATCTCGTCCTACACAGCCAACCTGGCCGCCTTCCTGACGGTGGAGAGGATGGTGTCGCCCATCGAGAGCGCCGAGGACCTGGCCAAGCAGACGGAGATCGCCTACGGCACGCTGGACTCAGGCTCCACAAAGGAGTTCTTTAGGGTGAGAACAAGAAACGAAGCGCGGCCACTGAAGCGCTTCCTCGGGATAACGGCCCAGATCTTTAAGAGGGGGTCCCGCACCCCGTCTCAGTGTGTGTTTGCCAGAGAATGTCGCGGCCGACGCAATTAACAAAACGACTTATCAAAAGTTAACATCTGTCTGTGAAAGAGATTCCCCACAGGGGGGGCCGAGCCTCTGTAGTTACCGCTTCAATCGCTGATTTTTCAAAACCGAAAAACATCAAAAAGGGAACCGACTGAATAATTAAGCGCCGTCGTTACTGTACGAGGTGTGCACGTACAGTCGGAGAGGAGACATAACAGCTTGCCTCATCCGACGGACGTGCGCACGATTCGTTTGACAGGCTGACAGGCCGCGGTTTGTCACAGGTCGGTCTACCGAGATAATTGACAGGTGTTTAGGGACTTGGTAATGAGTGACCCAGTTCCCGCCTCGCCGCCTGAAAACGGGAAATGTCACAACTCAGCAGTCATCCTGGAGAACTTTTAATTAAAGCCGGGGACAGGAGTGAAGGGGAAAAAAAGGCCCTCAGATTAATAGAGGCGAGATACGTTTTAAATACGTTCTTCAGGAAAGATGTGCCGGTTAATTAGAGTCACGTATAGCCACAGGGCCAACGGAAATCACGTGTGATGCCGCGATTCGTCAAACGCTCACCTTCAGCCTGTCTGGATCCTCGCAGGGTTTAAGTCTAGCGCTCACGCCGGTCTCCTCGTTCCTGCGGCTTTGTTGTCAAAGCATTTCAGGAACGATATCCCAGGTAAACTACGGATAAAAGCGGATAAACTTGACAGCGAATCGCGCGTGTTTTTTTGATGTTCGTCGCGCTTAATCTATTTCACGGGGTCGGCCAACGTGGACGAACGGGATTTCTTCGGCCTTGTTTCAAAGGGAGTTTGTTGATATATATCTTCCTCCGCCGTGGCCTGGTCCTCCCCGCCCGTCTCAGAGGGAGCTGCAGCTTCTCCGGTTCAATAGGTTGAATTTTAATGGAGCTCTTTTGTATAATTGGCCAAAGGAGGGATCCGAGAGGGAGGGCGGGACTCCACGCATGCTGACCGACTGCAAATGATTTATTTGTCTGCTCGTCCCCCTGTTGTGGATTGCCAGCGGGGGGGGTGGACACACAAGCGAAATGGCTTGTGAAGCGTTGCCAGGATGGGTTGATAGATGGACTGACAGCTGGGGGGGGGAGGGTGTTTGAGATGCAGCCCGCGAGCTGATTGGTCGTATTCAGATGGGCGGAAACAAAAACCAGGAAGTTGTGACATCCCACCTATGAATAGGGGGCTTGACCTTTGTCTTCGGATGGGGGTCGCTCGTTCTGAATGCAATCGTTCTTCGCAGACGCGACGGTTCCGCGAGGGGGTTCAACCGCGCATAAACAATCATTGAAATGTTGGTGGACTGCAGATTGAAGTCAAACAGAGGCACGCAGCCATAAACAAATGCAACATAGTAATTGGAATGGGCATAACATTGAAGGCCCGAGCTTTAGAGTCCTTTAGCCGGAATGTGATTGCTGACAACCAGTAATGCTGACAGGGAAGCATGCATTTGGTAAGAGCCAGAAATTACACACTGTTTACACAGTATGGTCAAGCTTGTCACGGAGTGTTATCGTCATTTACTGTAATTTACGCTAGCAGTCCCTTCGACGGAAACGGTGCAGATGTCAAGCTCGATTCGATCACGGGGTCTGAATCCATTACAGAGTCGGCTCCTGTTAAATTCTTTACGGAGTTACCCGCGGAGTTCTCGTTCTCGAATCGGGATAAGATATTTGCATATTTCTCGAGACATTTTTGTATATCGGAGGTATAGCGCACGGCCCTCTATCGATACACGAGATCGCTCGTCTGGATCTGCTTCGAGTGCCGGCAGAGAGGGGCGCTCGCAGGTTCCCCCCGCGCTGACATTTAGAGCACCTTCTGTGACATTTACTGGCTCTCGCCGGGTGCAGTCCTCCGTGTCACCTCCATTGTGTAAATGACCTCCCTCCCCCTGACCCCTCGCTGGAAGCCGGCGCCCGGCTCCTCTCTCAGTCTGCCGTGTGACTTCCACAGACCCTGCGTCCGAGGCTCCTCACGAAAGGCCCCCCCCCCTTCAAAGGCAGAGGACTAGATTTGATCTCCCTTCACCGGAGAGACTGTGTGGTAGCTGAAAGCCGGATGGCAGCACCGTCCCCGTCCCCCCCCCTTTCTCACAGAAGATCTGCCCTTGATCGATACACACACACACACACACACACACACACACACACACATAAGGCTCCAACATCTGCTGGTGCAGATGATGCGACAGCTTCCGACGCCGTTTCCCACTGAGCCCTGACGCCCCCCTCGATGGCTTCCCATATGGTGTCTCCCGGAACCGTTTATGCCAGTGTGTGATGCGGGGGGTAAAACGCCACCTCTCTTGGGAACGGAGGGGCGGTGTGTGTGAAGTAGAGGGGTTGGGGTGTGGGTGTGTGTGTTTATGCGAGAGAGAGGCAGTGCGACGAGGTAAAGCTGCTGTCTGCAAGCCAGTACATTGTGTTTCCTGTGAGAGCCGGCCTGTCACATGTCACCGTGTGATGTGACAATGACATGACAGTCTCTGGCCTCTCATGAACATGAACAGGGGTGGTTTTGGGGGGGGGTGGGGCGTGCCAACACAGGAGCAGATGGCATATATGCATATCACAGAACAATGTTTTGACTGCAGAGTCTGCCATTTTCCTCCTGTTCAATTATTAATTTGTTTACCCACGCGCTCTCATTTATTTCAGTCTCCCCTTATCGGGGGCCGCATCAAAGAGATGTGTCCTCTGGGCGTCAGACGCCGCCACCAACCTGATCCAGTAGGAGTGCCCAGCGAGTTCAGGTCGAACGATTTCCATTTCCAAACCCGAACTTAACTGAATATGCAGGGCGAGCTAAAGAAGAGCTTCGGCCCCCCGATTAAGACAGACAAGCAGTCGACGGCGCCCCGGGCATTCGGCTTACGTAAACGCTTAGCGTCGCGGGTCGTGACCCGCGTGACCTCGTCGAACGGTCGCGAGAGGTTAAAGCGGCGAGCCCTGAGCCGACGCCGTCGTTGTCGTGCCCCCCCCGCCGCCTTCCGGGACGCGCTGCAGAGCGCTGGAACTTTCTGGAACTCCCACAGGCTCTGAAGACTGTCGGGGGAGCACATCCGAAATGGCGCTTACGGCACGATCGATACGGATTAGAGGAATTAGGGATGCTCAATGCTAATTTTGCCCTTTATGGTGTGTTGTGTGAGAGTGAGAGACAGAGAGAGAGAGACAGAGGTGTGTAGTGGTGTGTGTGCGTGTGGACGTGAGAGACTAGAACGATACTAGCAAACCCTAGCCCTTCAACAGCCAACAATTCGCCCACTACTGCAATGACACACCTTGTCAGATCTGTCAGGCTTAAGCTATTCATCCTGAACCGTCCTTATGGTGTGTGTCTTCTCCATGATCGCACCTGGCCTGAAGGTTGAGCTGATAGTCAATGAAGTCGAAGCGACGTATTTAGGAACTCAGACGCTAGATTCAAACTGTCAATTTCCACCAGCCTATAGTTTGCTGTTCAACTAAAATTCGATATCTCATTCGAACCATTTCTATTCATATTCACTGTACTTTTATCCACAAGTGAAAACAACTTCCAAACCGGCAAGTTTTCTCTGAGGCAGTTCTTTCCCCCCCGACCGGCTCGGCAGAAGGTCACATTAACCTACTTTAATGCGGCGGCCATGTTTGTCCTTCTATTGTAGGCTGCCGTGTTCTCGGGCTCCCCGGGGACCAGCAGTCAGCCACTCAGTGGCCATTTATAGCTGCTCAGCGTGAGCCGGGGCAGGGCCGCGCACAGCACGTCATTTAGCTCCTCCAGGTGGCAACCCGACGATGCGTGCAGGTGAGGCCCCCGAAACCCTCCCAAGGTCAAAGAGCACGCTGACTCACTTCCTGGTTGACCTCGGGAGGCGGGAGGGCGATGTCGAGAGGAGGCAGGTGGCCGCGCGCGTTTGAGAGGGGGGAGGGGGAGGGGAGGGGGGGGCTGATGAGATACACGGGCACCCTCGGTTTGTTTGAAGTGAGCTGGCAGTTTGTCAGACCTCGGGCTCGCGATCGGTGGTTGGCTCCCGGCCCACTGTGTCACATCCTGTCCTCTGAATTCCGGAAGGACCTTATGGATACTTTGTGTCCGCCTGTGTGTGTGTGTGTTTCTGTGTGAGGGAGCGTGTGTATATACGGCACAACTGATTCCTTGTTTTTTTTTCTCTTTCTCTCCCCTTCCCACCCCCCAATCGCAGCGCTCCAAAATAGGGGTTTATGAAAAAATGTGGTCGTACATGAAATCGGCCGAACCGTCTGTGTTCGCCAAGACAACACCAGACGGGGTTGCCCGGGTACGAAAGTCGAAGGGCAAGTTCGCCTTTCTTCTCGAGTCCACTATGAACGAATACATTGAGCAGCGGAAACCATGCGACACGATGAAAGTGGGCGGCAACCTCGACTCTAAGGGCTACGGTGTGGCCACACCCAAAGGCTCTGCATTAAGGTGGGTGGGATAATATAACAATGTCTTCCTTGTTGTTATAGTATTCCACCTACCCTGATGTCTCTGTTGTCTTTCCTTCCTTACTCCTCAACCTTTTTCTTTTTCGTTGTTTCGTTTTTGAGGTCCATCCAGACGTTAACGGTATTATGAGTTCCTTTTAACCGTAGCCTAGACCTAAAAATGCCATTTTTATTATTCTGTCACGTCGATACGGTTTGTTTCTCTATGTTTTCTTCTTTTCTCCACCCCTCTCTCTCTCTCTCTCTCTCTCTCTCTCTCTCTCTCTCTCTTCTCGCTCTGGGTACAATAGTCATATTTACTTAATCCATCTGTTTGTTGATGTGCTCCCACCCTGTCCTTGTTTGTGTTCCTGTTCTCAATATTTCCCTTCTGTCCTCCGTGGTGACCCCCTCTGGCAGTCTTGCGTTTGCTTCCTAATTTAACAGTTCAATGTGTTTCCTGCCTGACTTAAACTGGCTAAAAGCTGCACTGTCACTTGTGGTGAATGTTAACGTGCATGCCTGCCCTGTGATGTCATCTGCTCTATTCTCAGTGACGACACTGTCCCCATACCCCGCACCCTTCAGTTCTTAGCAATGTAACCCTTCATACCACCTCTCTAATATTTTACACTTTCTTTGCTGTAAAACGCTTCTTACCTCTCCACACCGGTGCAATTCTTTGACCAATTTGTCCTTTTCGTGCTCCCCCTTTTCTATAAACCATTGATATATGATTATGAGTACTGCTATTGCTAATATTCTACGTATTAGATTTCTCACGGACCTGTTCATTTTCTTACAAGTCATGTTTTATCGTTTCAAGAAATGCTGTTAACCTGGCAGTGTTAAAACTGAATGAGCAAGGCCTCTTGGACAAATTGAAAAACAAATGGTGGTACGACAAGGGAGAGTGCGGCAGCGGGGGAGGTGACTCCAAGGTCAGCCTCAATGTCACCAAAGTCGGGTATCGTAGAGTAGAGTAATCGGCAAGGCTGTCATCACTGTAACCTACGGTGTTTGGGCCACAACCACAGCCCCAATACTGCTCCCCCTAAAGAAAAAAAAACGTTAAAAAAAACCAAGTAGCTTTTTTCTATTGGATCATGCATCTAACTCGGAACCCTTTACTTGGCTAATAGAGGAAAATATACCAGTTAGTGTTGGAGTATTCAGACAGGGGCTAACTGGAAGAGCAGGACAGAGAGCAGAGAAGCGGCTGTGTCCACCGGTCTTACCACACCTGTGGTAGCTGTGTTCTGTAGGGCAGTTATGTTGGCTAGGCGATAGGGTTTAGCGATTTGACCTGTGGATGTCAAAAGCCGATCGGCCATTCCTCTGTTTTTAATATCCACAGGGCAATGTGTTGGAATGAAATGTTAAGATTCTGCTTAATGACATTTGATAGATATGAGACAGATGTAGATATTAGTGCAGCCAGCAGGAACGATGGCAGGCCTAATCCCGTAATCAATTTGAATGAATCATTGATCTAAATGATCCTTTTTGAATATAAAGCACTAAGCTGTTAAGTAGCACTCTCCAAGTTGCCACTAACCTTGGGTGCGAGGGCAGGCGAGGCGAACAGCGTAGTCTTGAGGGGATTAAGCATTCCAGGCAAACGTGAGAATTCTAATGACAACGAAGTGATCTAAACGGTCCAAAGTTTTGTCTGTCGTGCACGACATCGTCTCATTTTTGTGTAAAAACAAAAAAAGTTTCAGCTTGTCGCCCCGACAGATTCCTTTGGCTGGTCCCTCAGTCCGAGGCCACTCAAAGTCCCTCTCCACGGCCGGAACCCCCCCCTGACCCCCATGACACGCAGGAGGAGGCTGGGGAACCCCCCGACCCGACCTTGTGTGGGCGCTGCGAGGGGAACGGCGAGATCAGCCTCTGTCTCACGCGAACTCCTCTGCTTGCATCGTGGAACGCAGCGCGAACTCGGGGCACATCGAGAGGGACGAGACGGCCTCGCTTTGATGTTGCTGACTCTATAGTCATTCATTCCCGAGAGTAAGCGGGATATGGATAACTACCTGCAGAGCAACACAAAGAAGCCGTCCTTTCCCGCTAAGCGATGTGTCTCGACGCCTTGGTTACAGAGCGTTATGGTATCACGCCTGACTGCCACATTTCTTGTTTGTTATTTTGTTTTGCAAAAAATGCATGTGTTGGTAATTTAACCGCGTGCTTCAAATATATTGTATGTAATAACCACTGAGTGAGGAAATTCAACTAGGCTGAACACGGATCAACTAAATGTCAGCAAACACAATTTAATCTGATGCTTTAAGTAGTATAGAACAAACATTTAGGTTTATTACATCAGTTTTTATGGGGATTTTGCTGATTAGTATTTGGTATAAATATGTGTGTATGTATGAGAGTTAGTTCATTATTTAAACCTTTAATCATGTTTTTAAGTGCGTCATGTTTTCTCCGTATATGACTGTGCCTCGGTGTTGTTGCCCTGGGTTACAGGTTTAATATTATGCATGACTTGTTCATATTGTGGGTGTTATTCATTGTTTGTCTCTGTTTTATAGCTCTATCTCCTAGACATATCAAGTTCACTGTTCATATCAACTCACCCACCTATGATCCGAGGAGCCAGCAGATTGACTCCCCTTCACTTACTCCTTAGAAATTGAAACTGGACGACTGGAACTGCAATATAGTAGTGGCATGCACTTTATCGACTTTATCGAAGGGGAAATAGTGGAAATATATAATTACATATCATCAGATCTGATTCACTCTGGACAGGTATTTAACACTGACCACCTCTCCACTCCAGACTATGATAACCTCTCCTAAGGGAATCCAATAGGTTTTTCTTTTTCACTCTGCAGTAGTTGGCCTAGATAAATATTTCGATGACCCCAGCATGTCTCCCTGCCAGCGGTAACCCGCACAAGGTCACAGCCGTCTGAGAGGCATGCGCAGGCGGCCAACAGCTCGTGTCACATCACGTCAAACCCTCCGCTAGCGGACTGACACGCAGGGGACAGTCCTCTCCCTTTGCCCGGGCAGTGCGGCTGACCGTCGCTCGACGACGTCTGCTAATAGCCAATCGGTGAGGTGGGCCACAGCCTTGTGACACACCTGATGTAGTGAGCAAACAGATACAAGTCCCCCGTGCGATGGAAGACATCTTCTCACGAACTCCTTCGGGTTCAATCGGAGTGACTTTGTGGAATTCACAGCATGTCCTTATTTCATTAAGCCTTCGATACGACGAGATACTAGAATAGATGGTATCGTTATGTCGTAAGAAAGGAATTTAGACGGCCTTCCTGGTGGGGAATGTAGTGAGAAATAGATTTCCTCAGATTATTACCTTTCCTTAGTCTCTAGGATTCTTTATCTCCCCAGGACCACTCACCGAAGGGCACAGTGTCCTTTAAACTATCAGCCAGCCTGTGTCCTGTGTCTGTCTACATTATGGTCTGTATTCGGAGAGTAGTGTCCATACAGAGGCCAGGTTAACCTTTATGTAACATCCCATGGGTCTTGGCTACCATCGTCATAACAACATCTCATTATCCAGGAGCATTATGCGGCCAAAGCTGCTGATACTTCATCGTTAAGTTCCGGAAGCATCTTTGCGATACGTGTGTTTGAAATGTGATGTCTTTTTGTCCAATTTCAGAAGCTAGAACGATGAAACGTTCTCCTCTCTCTCTCCAAATTTATACGATGACATTCTCTTTGAAAGAGTGCAGTGGTGAATACAATATATTTCGAGAAGTTAAAGAACACTGGCATTTTTTTAAGAAAGAAAGTAAACACAGAAATCTAGCAGTCACGTAGATAGCATGATGTCTTACAAACCAATAGCCCCCACAGTATGATTCCTAAACTGTTTGAGCGGGAAGAAATTCGATCTAGCTACACATTTGCTCTTAATCCATCAGACCTACCTGCCACCACGGGGCAGGTCGAAATTGAAAAGGAGCAACTCTCTGACACCGATACTGTTTCACAGCAAAACAGATATAACAGTATTTTGGCCAGACACAAGCGCTTCCAAATTAAATGTCTTCGCTCCAACACATTATTTTGTAGTTATTCCTATTGGGCCTGCTTTGTGGATGCAAAAATTGGTGATTTGTGAGACATTGGCTACCCTCAGCTAGAACAAAATCGGGACTGCTGGTTTTTGTCTATCTGTTAGTCAAGAAAGGGTTCCTGTTAGATCCACTCTGCTAAACATTTGGTACAAAAGCTACATGTGCTTCTGAGATTACACCTGTTCATCATTAACCATGATTGTACAGTAGCTATTGATTGTGCTAGTTCTAATTTTGTCTACTTTGAACAGTGTGCCGATTACTCAAAGCGATATAGGTGGGGTCTGGCACGGTAGGGGGTAGACTTGGTGTATGAAAGGTAACTGCTAGTATTTGCCTGCTCTTTGTGATGTTATGGCCAGGACCCTACTCTATCGCTTTGTAAAGTATAAAGTAGTTAAAAATATTTTGAATAACATAAAATAACATGATATGATGTTATTTATGTTATTTCCCACGTGAAGAACTCCTGTAAACCTTGCAGTATTGAAACTCAGTGAACAAGGCATCTTAGACAAGCTGAAAAACAAATGGTGGTACGATAAGGGTGAATGTGGAACCAAGGATTCTGGAAGTAAGGTCAGTCGCTATAGGTCTTTCTGTATTGATTTCAAATTGCATTTTGACTTAATTTTTCATATGCAAATATCTGAATCATACATAATACAAATATACTAGTAATACTGTAGCTATACTATTATTTTTCATTTGATTCTCTTTTCCTTTCTTTTTTTCCTTTTTAGAATGCCACATCTACCACATGTGAAGCACTTTAAACACTAGCATCACACTGTTGTCTCTTACACATACTTTACACGTTACCATTACAATTGTTATAGTAATATCATGATTCATCACATGATTATGACGATAAGATTTCAACACATCTTAGACTTGTTATCAAAGGTTCAGCATGCCTTCCAAATATTCAGAATTACATGTATTCATTATTTAATATTATTCGACATTGAGAGCCACAGAATTGTAACCATTATGCTGCTGTTTTGTTAACCAAACCTTTATTGAAATATTGTTTATTAGTGTCCTTACTTATTTGCGTGCTAATTGAGTATATTAAATCCGTTACCATCATGTGGTGTGGCTTACCAACACGTTTACTTACTCTGACAAACTCCAAACTGACAGTCAAACGACACCTGACCACAGAGAGGGTCAAGTGGTGTTCGACAGTCACGTTTGAAATGTGAGATGTCGCAATAAGGGAGACTCTGTTTGCACACGTCATGAAGTTAAAGGAGTTCATAAACCAGTTATTTAACCCTCTGAGAACAGAGGGGGGACGTCGTACGCCAGCAGGGCTTTTAGCCACTCGACATAACACATCCTATTGGGCACACTCATAGGGTTAAAATGCAAATGGTAAAACTCTTATAAATACATTTCAATATTTAAGTTTGGATTTTAATAGCAGCAAAATGGTTCAGTTCCCATCATGAAATTGTGAGATGAAGTCTGGCGAGGGTACCTAGAAGTTAGTGTGCAGTATCAAACTGTAGCAAAGTCAGGGCTTTTTTTTGTTTTTGTTGACGACCTGTACGACATTGACCATCTTCCTTAGAGGTGGCTGGGCAAACAAGCCACAGATTAGGGTTAGATCAATTCTTTCTATCTACATTCACCAATCCAGCAGGTAACAACAAACAGAGTTGACTCGCCTATACTCTCGAAGTTATGGATTGACGGCACACGCCAGAGTTATTAGTTCCTCGAAGCTTTTGACTCGAGCGTGGGAACGTCATACGAGCGTCAACTTCTGCAGTTTACCTCAGTGCAGCAGTAACCCCGTAGTGGACACGTCTCCAGATGATTCAGTGTCTGCTTTCTAGAACAAACTTGATTTCACTTGGGGATGCCCAGTATTCGATCAATAGTGGTGGTCTCTATATTAAAAAATAGATTTGATTAAAGGGCCTCTTGGTGGGGGTGGACAATGAGGGGATTAGGCTTTCTGTTTGAGGTCACAGAGAAATTGTCCGTAAGATATTCTTAACTCTGTTCTTTACGCTCCCCCAGGACAAGACAAGCGCCCTGAGCTTGAGCAATGTGGCTGGTGTCTTCTATATTTTGGTCGGAGGGCTGGGGCTGGCTATGACTGTGGCTTTGGTAGAGTTCTGTTATAAGTCACGGCAAGAAACCAAAAGACTGAAACTGGCAAAGAATGCGCAAAACTTTAAGCCAGCTCCTCCGGCCAACACCCAGAACTTTGCCACTTACAGAGAAGGCTACAACGTGTACGGAACGGAGAGCGTTAAGATATAAAGGGTATGTCTTTTTAAAGTCTCTTCATCAGATGTGTGTCTCTGAATTGATTTTGGGTTAGTTCCATGAGCCTTTATAGTAATGATAGTTCAACTGATTGTTCTTCAGTTGGCTGCTTAGTGAGTGATACTGTAAATAAAATACTGTTTTCTTCATGGATGCAAACACATGTATGGTTAAAAAAGAGAGAGGTAATTGAAGCCCTCGCCCCGCGGCAAATATCCATATACTTACATTGCCACAAACCCCCTGACATCCCTGGCCCACCCATATAGGCACATATTTCATTTTCAGAGACATAAACTATTATTAAACTATCTAGCACTTGTTCTGGTTTTACTCCTTCTTCCTCTTCTTCCTGGCCACCTCTAAGGGCACTAAATGGCCTCTCGCCACAGGATCAATGGAGGACAATACCTGTAGGTTATTACTTTTGAGAGGTAGTTTGTTCTACTTGCCACAAGCTGTGTTAGACTTGGTCACCTTCCCAATAAAATCCATGACAGTAGGAGATTTCTTTAAGACTGCAAGGGAAGCTTGGCTTCCCCTAAAATGTAAAAATAAATTATGGTCAAATATTTACTATTGTGTTAACATTTTAAATGTGTTAGAACACGTTCATCTTGAAGACAAGTTCGTTTCTAATCAGATACATATAGCAGCAGATCTACTGACTCGATTTCCTTCTCATACTTTTCCGTAGCGTCACAGTGCATTTAACAGTTGAAGCCCAGCGTCCAGGGACTTGAATGGGGCTGCTTTGAACCGTTTTTTCAGTGCTTCGAAACTATACGGTCATTGGATAAATGCTGCGATAATGTCCCGCCACGGATGCTCAGCGTCACGCACGCCGGGCTTCTGCTTGATGATTGGAGGGTCTGTCGAAAGACTGCATCTCCTTTTGATTGACAGCGATGTTGTAGCCTACTATAAAAAGTCGCCGAAGCTATCGAGCTCAGTCCCATCGAGATTTTGCAAGTGTAGTCGAAAGACAAACTGCTGCAACCTATTTCTTGGTATTTGTTGGCGAACTTGCCAGACAATTTTCATCATACATTTCATATAATTATACACCACATTTCCTTCGATGTTTATCCTGAATTCATCCCCACCACACTGTCTCTTTAATGACCTCACACTTCGCCTTAAGGGATGTATTTTCAACGAGTTCATGTTTCCTTGTGTCCCTGATGGCTCAGTGGATAAGCATGTGTACCATGAGTGTGAAGGGTCTTGGGTTCAAATCCCAAGGAAGGCTGTGTTGGTCTTTCCTTACAGAAAAGGTCTCTTTAATGACCTCACACTTAATCTCAAGGATGTCTTTTCAACGAGTTCATATATGCTTGTGTCCCTGATGGGCTCAGTGGGATAAGCATGTGTACCATGAGCGTTAAGGGTCTTGGGTTCAAATCCCATGGAAGGCTGTGTTGTCTTTCCTTGCAGAAACTGTCTCTTTAATGACCTCACACTTCACCTTAAGGATGTCTTTTCAACGAGTTCATGTTTCCTTGTGTCCCTGATGGCTCAGTGGATAAGCATGTGTACCATGAGCGTGAAGGGTCTTGGGTTCAAATCCCATGGAAGGCTGCGTTGGTCTTTCCTTGCAAAACTGTCTCTTTAATGACCTCACACTTCACCGTAAGGATGTATTTTCAACGAGTTCATGTTGCCTTGTGTCCCTGATGGCTCAGTGGATAAGCATGTGTACCATGAGCGTTAAGGGTCTTGGGTTCAAATCCCATGGAAGGCTGCGTTGGTCTTTCCTTGCAGAAAACTGTCTCTTTAATGACCTCACACTTCACCTTAAGGATGTATTTTCAAACGAGTTCATGTTTCCTTGTGTCCCTGATGGCTCAGTGGATAAGCATGTGTACCATGAGCGTCAAGCGTCTTGGGTTCAAATCCCATGGAAGGCTGCGTTGGTCTTTCCTTTTAGAAAAGGCCTTTTTAATTACCTCACGTTCCTCATGTTACCTCGTGTTACCTCGTGTTACCAAGTGACTGTGACTGTACCAAGTGACTGTGACCAGAAACTGTCTCTTTAATGACCTCACACTTCACCGTAAGGATGTATTTTCAACGAGTTCATGTTTCCTTGTGTCCCTGATGGCTCAGTGGATAAGCATGTGTACCATGAGCGTCAAGCGTCTTGGGTTCAAATCCCATGGAAGGCTGCGTTGGTCTTTCCTTTTAGAAAAGGCCTTTTTAATGACCTCACGTTCCTCATGTTACCTCGTGTTACCTCGTGTTACCAAGTGACTGTGACTGTACCAAGTGACTGTGACCAGAAACTGTCTCTTTAATGACCTCACACTTCACCGTAAGGATGTATTTTCAACGAGTTCATGTTTCCTTGTGTCCCTGATGGCTCAGTGGATAAGCATGTGTACCATGAGCGTCAAGCGTCTTGGGTTCAAATCCCATGGAAGGCTGCGTTGGTCTTTCCTTGCAGAAACTGTCTCTTTAATGACCTCACACTTCACCTTAAGGATGTATTTTCAACGAGTTCATGTTTCCTTGTGTCCCTGATGGCTCAGTGGATAAGCATGTGTACCATGAGCGTTAAGGGTCTTGGGTTCAAACCCCATGGAAGGCTGCAATGCTCTTTCCTTTTAGAAAAGGCCTTTTTAATGACCTCACGTTCCTCATGTTACCTCGTGTTACCAAGTGTTACCAAGTGTTACCAAGTGTTACAAAGTGTTACAAACTGTTACCAGTGTTACCAAGTGTTACCAAGTGTTACCTTTTTTTGGGAAAAAAAGCTGGACTTATAAATAAAACTGATAAAACTGATTGGCACCACGCCCTGTGCTTCATCTGAACCCAGCTCATTGAGCCACCCTACGACACCCTTGCGGGTGACCTCAGAGCAAGCTCAGTCAAAGGATTTCTCTGGGTTTGATCCCATGCCGTTGGGATTTGCTTGTCTGCATGCTTATCCATTAGGCCACTGGGGCCCATATCCCTGGCATCGTGAAGGTAGTATTTATCTTTTAAAAAGTGCTCTGCTTAAAGAGTCATTTTTTGCATGCCAGAAACTAAGCATGGGGTACACTGCCTCCAGCCAGATTTGAACCGGAGGGGTCAGGACTCAAGATCCCATGCATATCCACTAGGCCACCAGGGCCTTGCTGAATTTCCCTCGGAATCTAATTATGTCTTTATGAATTCCACTTGAGGACATAAGTTCAATGTTCAATTGAAAGCTTTCATCTAAAAGCACCTTGGGGGATATGAACCCCCAACCTCCTGATCTGTAGTCATACTCTCTAACCATTTAGCCAACCTTACAACCACAAAAGTTGCATGTGGACAGTCACACTTTGTCATAATCACTCACTCATTTGTGAACCACACCTGGCTATAGTTGGTGTTGATTGTCATTCAGATCTCATGACCAATACCACCAATCCAGATGAATGAGACCTAATGCAACAATCCCCAGGATAGAAACAGTTAGCAGATCTAGCTCTAACATCGAGTCTATGGGGAACCACATGCTCAACACTGATGAACTCCACTTGAAGACATAAGTTCAATGTTCAATTGAAAGCGTTCATCTAAAAGCACCTTGGGGGATATGAACCCCCAACCTCCAGATCTGTAGTCATACTCTCTAACCATTTAGCCAACCTTACAACCACAGAAGATGCATGTGGACAGTCACACTTTGTCATAATCACTCACTCATTTTTTGTGAACCACACCTGGCAATCGTTTGTGTTGATTGGCAATCAGATCCCAGTGCTTTCAAAACTAAATAGGCCTTAATGGGAATCTTATGGATCCAGAACATAGAACATGTTGATTTCATTTGCAGCAACTCATCATGATTTTCTTAACAGTCTTTGCTCTGTCTACAACACATTTGGGAGAGAGAAGGCTGCTCAAGACAAATGGACAAACACTAGTTCAGTTGTTTGGGCGGGTATTTTATGCACTCGTTCAGATTATATTCCATTGAAGACTTTGAACTCTGATATTGAAAAATGATATTATTTGACTGTCTTGATTTTCCCAGATGTGGAGTCTGTCTCTTCCACCAGGGCGTCTGGTAGAAGGCAAAGCCTTTCTGTGGGAACACAACACACTGCGGCTGGCACCCTGGAGGCGATAGACTTGGTCATCAGCTTGGACCCAAACCTACTGTCAACAAATGCCCATCCCGGGTTGCCGAGCCTTGCACGATAATCGACGACGATGACGCAATAGGACTTGCGCTTCTTGAAACAGTGGACTTGCCTCTCTTAGTGCCTTAAAGAGCAATGCAACTCAATTATAGTTCCTTTGAAAAAAGAATCCTAAAAATAGGGGGGGGGGACAGAAAACATTGTTACAAAGAAAATTCTGAACTTCTGTTATCAATGGGTGGAAATGTTTTAGTTAGATTATTTTGAATTTAAAAAGCCATTACTTGCCATCAACCCCATCCTGGAGTACATTTGAGGTCTTTTGAATCATTAACAGACATTTTAGTGGTGAAATGTTTAACTGAAAATATGTTGTGATTTATTTAATGTTCTGAAGGTCATCTACCTATTTTACTATAAGGCTATTTTCTGTGTCTTGGTATTTACGGACACATCAATAAGATAGGATCAGTTTAATCAGTATTTACCCAGTTTTTCTTTATTTCATTTGATATTTTGACACCATTGATAATCTGGAATTGCATAGGTGCTGCCATTTTCCTGAGCCTGATGTACAAGCTAACATTTAACTTAAGTAGAATTAGATTATTATAATAATTACAACGCAGTATTTGGTTTAAAACCCCTCGTCACTACTGCCAAAATTTGAAAAAGATTTTTGAACACACGTGGTGCCATAAGGTTTTCAATAGAAGAACTGAGTCTTGCAAATATTTAAATCATGGACACCCTTTTCAGTACAGTATAAACGGTTTGGGTATTCCTTTGAGACTGAGAATGAATCACACTTCGTACACATTGACATTGAGCGAGTATCAGTGCAATACAACGATATCTGAGTATACAAGCTCTACAGTATCTTCACACTTTGGTAAAAAAATAGCACATTATATTCAGTTGTATTCGGTTGTAATTTGCATTCGATTTTCTCTTTACCTATGTGTACTTTGTTGAAATGTGCTGATGTAGTGAACGGAAAGGATGAAGAGTGGAGAAACATGTACTAAAGAATGTTCCGTGTATTTGTTTCTACAAAAACTGTGATTACGCTACTCTGACAACATGCCAAGACAGAACAAAATTACACGAAAACGTATTTATAAATGGTACGGAACCAAACATGTTAAGAAACCTGTATATTTGTTTAGTTTATCAAGGCTTCTTCTCAATTCTTCCCTTATAAGATGCATGTGAAATTGGTGATCGCTTTACCATACTGCAGCCTACTGCAGACCCTAGGAAGTTAGCATACAATCTCAACACGTGATCCTTTCTGTCTTTTGTTTTGAAAAATTGATTTAATTTGTAACTGCACCTCAGCAATGAGAAAATTGCCAAGCTACATAGTGAAAACAACAACTGCATGTGTGGGCATATTAAACCTCATTAGTGAGGTTGTGTACAAAGAATTTTATTACATTTTGTAAATAAAAACTGATTCCAAAAACCATAATCCGTTGGGAGTCTTCTTAGATAATGCCTTCCCCACTGCATACATGTAAATATCCTGCTACATCAGTTTACATTTAGTCATGTTAGCAGACACACTTATCCAGAGTGACTTACAGAAAGTACAGGGGACATTCCCCCGAGGCAAGTAGGGTAAAGTGCCTTGCCCTAGGACATAATGTAATTTTTTCACTGCCGGGAATCAAACCTTCCGATTACTAGCTTGATTCCCTAACCGCTCAGCCACCTGACTCCCAGTTAAGCAGAACGTACATACTGAAGAAAGCAGTTTCAATGTCACAGTAAGAGTCCACAAGAAGAGGTTGACTCACTAAGAAAACTATCATTTATTAGTTTAAAAAAAGCATACACTTGTAAAGTACAGCAGATAAAAACTCCAAAAAGTTGTTTCGAAACATTTGCATTTGGAGTACAAAGCTTTTGAAATGTTTTTATTTTTTATTCATTTTTTACAATTCTTTATTTGCTTCAAGGAGGAACTGTCATTTTACAAATCATTTAAAAACCTGATAACACACTATCGCATAATGGTCATAGCAAGGAACATCAAAAAAATAAAAATAACATATGACATGAAGTACATGTTATACCTTCTTTATTATAGTACACATAATATACAAACTGGTCATTTGTATCATTTCACTCAACTATGCCTAACTTTTAGCCTGGATTAAAAGGAGAAATAAATAGACACAACTAGATGAGGCCAATGCAAGTGTGGAGAGTGTTAATTTCAATAAAACAAGCAAAGGGGGGGGAAAAAGCCTGACATGGACCAAAAGATGACATTTTCCATCAAGCATATGATTATCCAATGTATGCCGTTATGCTTTCCAAAGAGCATTTAATACCGTTTCCAGATGTCTGAGTAGAATAACATGTCGTGATTTGAACAGCACACTGTGCCAATATTCAAAAGTAAAAAAAGAAAACACAAAAAAAAAGATTTTTCAGCTGGTTACTGAAATACACTGAAATGGGAGGGCGCGGAAAAGAGAAGAGATCTGCAAGTTCAAACACTACAACTAACATCACTTGAGGGCAGAAAACACGAAAAACAACACAGGCAGAAATGAGAGGAACATTTCAGACGCGGCCCCCCTGTCAAGACGGAGCAAGGCAGAGAGGAACGGAGCGCGAGTATCAACAGGGTACAGGTGGGGGGGCCCAGGGGAGGGGGCAGGGCGGGGGGGGGTAAAAGCACGGCTTCTCTTCTGTTTCAGGCCAGACAAAAGGGCAACAGGGCAGGATAACAGGGGTGGGAGGGGGGGAGGAAGAAAGAAAACAACATCAGATCACGTGATTCTGGGATTTTTTTTTGCCGTGACTGAAATCAGCTTGGACAGAATGAATTGTAAAAAATGTGTGAAATGAAATCAAGAGAACGGAACACTACTTTGAATCTTACCGTCATCTGCACTGCATTAGCACACATTATCTGTGCTTCTCAGACGATTTATGGGTATCATCATTAAGGGAAATATTGATGATAGCAGAATGTTCATTACTGTACTAACTAGAGGACCCCACAGCCCATTCATATTAACCGGGAACCCTTTGCGGAGTGAAACGAATAACTAAGTAACACCAATATTACCTGAATTTCAAGGAACTATAGAAACAAACAGTGTATTCTAACTGTGAATAACCAAAGCTCTAGAGAATTCAGGACATTTTGGTCAAGCTACCATGAATTCTGAGGTAACGAAAACTACCTAACAACCTATTTGCAAGATGTGTGTGCGTGTGGTAAACAAGAAAGTAAAACGGTGTCACAAAACACAAAGAAAATGTAAGTCTACTAATACCTAACTGAAGTCAAAGAAACCATTTCCTGGTTCAAGTTTTCCACCCCAAAAATTTAAGGATATTGTTTTTTTTCTTCCTTCCCGCCACCGCTGTCCCTCTTGTCCTTCTTGTCCGCCTTCTCTTTGTCGTGTCGGGACTCCTTCAGAAGCCACAAGGAGAAGAAACCAAGAACAAAATGTCAAGTCAAGGCATTGCAACTGCCGTCAGCGACCACGTACGACACAGAGGGGGGTGACGGCGGCCCAAAACGTTACTTATGACAACGTATTTCAGTCAACATGCTAAACTGAACAAGAAATATATAAAAAAAACTAAAAAAAGTTAAGAGCCAATGGTTTTTCTAGGGAATCGGAACCAATCGTCATTGGTTCCTAAAGATGGAGGCGGGACCAGCCTACCTTTAGGAACCAATCGTCATTGGTCCCTAAAGCTGGAGGCGGGACCAGCATACCTTTTTGCCGCTGGAGAGTCTCTCGGGTTTAACGGACTCGTTCTTCTCCTTGCTGGAGGACTTGGACCTCTTGCTCTTCTCCTTGTCGGTGGGGACAGGGGAGTCGGAGGAGGGGCTGGCACTCTTGCTGTGTTTGGTGGAATCTGGGAGAGACGGGGGAAGACAAGACAACGTTTGGTTCTCTTGACGGAATGTGCTCGGGTCGCTTCGCTTGCTCGGTCGGAAGGGAAGGAAGTCATCGAAGCGGCGGCCAGATGGACGGGTTCCCGCCGGGGGCTGGTGTTTGTCTAGTGGCCCGTGTGTGTTTGTCCCGGACTCGGCACATGCGTCCACCGTGGGGTCCAGGTTATTCAGAGTTATTAGGTCACGTATCTTTTCGCCACGAATGACCCCGGTTTCGGAACCCTCGTTATTTGCGGTTGTCGCTGAATTCCTTCGTCGTTACTCAGGCATCTCGTTCCAGGCGTTTCTGGACTCTGGCGCCAAGGCGTCAAGCCCTTCTGTCTATCGAACCTTAATAGGGCGGTCTTGGCGTCGAAGGAGTATCCTTCCCTCTCTAGTTGCCCTGGGGATGAGAGTTCCCCCGGCTTCTGCGCACCGGTCAGTAGAAGAGTCCCTCGTCTGGTACAGCCGCGGGGGTTCACCCTTAACATCCCCTTATCCCTCCCCGGCACCCTCCTTCCCTCAGGTACTCCCTAACCTGATCACAGATACGCTCCCCTTCAGGGTGGTGTTATCCCTGCCTGTAACACAGCACCTGCTCTGCCGTCGGGAGCTCGGGCACGCCGCTTCGTTCCAGCTAACGGGATGAGCGGACGCCAAAAGGCAGCTCGCCGTTTAGGAGTACCTGTACTGGCTACGCCTCAACGATTTCTTTGATGGAGAGATTCTTGCCCCAGGGGTAGGGAGGGGGGGGTCGAACAGGGGTACCTGGAGGTTTGGGTTTGAGCCCCAAGGCTGCCCTGTACCTGGTACCACATGACGGGCCACATGCTGGGTACACGGAGGGTT
The DNA here is from genome assembly GCA_903064625.1 of Mallotus villosus. Lineage (NCBI taxonomy): Eukaryota > Metazoa > Chordata > Actinopteri > Osmeriformes > Salangidae > Mallotus > Mallotus villosus. The sequence goes on along the minus strand of CAEFZP010002324.1, from coordinate 206,082 downwards.
ACTCATTGGCTGTGTCTTGTGTCTCGTTTGGCCTCCTGGCAGACAGGTGTCCCTGTTATGTAGGCCTGTGTCTGTGGTGGGGGTAAAGGATGTATATACGGGGTTTCTTAAAGCATAAACACTTACTGGTTCCATTCTCATCTTTCCTGCGCTTGGATTCCAGACTCGCTTCGCGTTCGTTGATCAGGTGGTCCTAAAAAGAAAAGAAAAAAAAATTGTCAGTAAATCGGCCTTCCCCCCTCCTACCCCCCTATCTTGACAATGCAACGCCACAAAACGCGGGGGGGCAGATGGGTGTGTGCGCTTCCCACAGTGCACTGCAGCGTCACTCACCCTCTTCCTGTCCTTCTTGTCCTTCTCTTCCTTCTTCTCTTTGGAGCGGCCTCGCGCGCTCTCAGTGTCTTTCTTGTCCGTCTCCCTCTCTCTGCTCTTGGACCGCGCGACCGAATTGTAGTTGATATGGTGCTGCAAAGACAAGCACGCGTTAACCAAGCGGAGGGGCGGACGAGGAGGGACTTCCTGTCGCGTGTACGGATGTCGTCGCCGTGAGACATGATGTCACTTCCTGTTTGAGGAACGTGGAGGTGCACCTCAGCTGCATCTTTTCTCTCCCACTCCCTCAACTCACCTCTCCAAGTCACCGGCGGCAACAACAACAATCCCCTCTGCGTTTTTTTTGAAAAACCCCAATCGCTTCACGGAACTAGCGAGCGTCTCGACAGTTCCTCGAGCTAAATCGAACCGCGGAGGTTCAATATTCCGAAACATGCGCGAAACAAAACTAAATAAGGAAAGGCAGACTCCTGAACGGCAGAACTGATAAAGGACCAAAGCACAGAACATCATATTGACAGTCAGTGCCAGAGAAACTATATCGTCTAACCCCCGTGGAAAAAAAAATGAGCTCGTAAAAAGAAAAAGCTTGTGAGCCGCAGTCTAAATTATTCACCTGAATCCATCTAGGGCTCTTCTGCCTGACGGGAGATGGAGAAACTAGACATGATGGGTAATAACTCGAGCCCCGTCTACAGCGAGGAAATAAAGTCCATTCAACTGCTTCCCAAAAAATAAATAAAAAAACTTGTCTAAGGACGAGGCGTTTCGCTTTTAACAAATATCACGAATGCATCTGGGGTGGGAGTATGTTGGGTGTGCGAGTGTCTTGAGAGAGGTCGATCGAAAGTGAACCCAACGGGAGACAAAACGTCTACCGCAGACATTAAGGACCGCCGTAGAAACGGATCATGGGGAGATGAAGGAGACGCCGTCTGCCCTTTTAGCCTCAGTCTCTCTCCCCTCCCTCCCTCTCCCCTGCAAGTGGCACGATCAGCACTTTCTCCACATCCACAAAGGGGCTGCTGTCACAGACAAGCGCTTCTCACCCCATCTCCCTTAAAACGGGCTGAATTCAACTTCATACAGGTGTCGGCCCCCCCGAGTGTCATCTTCAAGCATCTCTCCTCCACCTAAGCCGAGAACGTGGTTAAACTATTGAAACAACTCTCTAAGTGGGTCACACATACTCTCCGTTAAATCAAAAAGGAACATTACAGAGCGAGCCAGCTCCTAAAAGATTCCGTTCTAAACCGTTAAAAAAACACTGTGCGAGGAGGAGAGCAAATTCGGGGTCGAAGCGAAAGTGTCGGAAGGTGCAAACGGGGAGCGCGCCCAAACCTTGGAAGCGGAATCCTTGAGTTCGTTGCTATTGTCCTGTAGGAATGAATGGAGACGACAGATGAACTGAGGGGGGGGTTGTCAGACAGCGGGAAGAGTCGGCAGAGGAGGTGGCGGCAGCGGGGGGGGCGTGTGTGTGGTCCACGGCCGGCGGGAACCCCTTTCCTCCCCCCCCCCGAACGACCATTGACCTTCAAGGGCTGAGGCTTAGACAAGGTTATTAACAGAGGCGAAATCTTAACATCTGGGGATGACATCAGAAAAGCTTTACAATAGGAAAAGGCCCTGAGGAGAGTGATGAAATACAATCTCAAATGTTTACGACGACAAAACAACTGTCTGGTGTTAAATGCAGCATATCAATGTGTCGTTTTTTTCCTAAAGTACCGCTGATATTTTACATCTGTGTGTAGTGCACATGCCGGCTACAAATCTAGCTTCACGACTAGGTGTGTGCAAAACACTGAACTGCGTGTGTGCTCTGGGGTCCTACGGACAGATGTTGCTACATTCGTGAGTTCTGCTTGTTGTCACTTACAGTTTCAGAATGGATAAGACACAGGGACAGCCTATTTCTCGGGGTGTAGAGTAAACATAAAAACCTAGATCACATGCTTCGGAGGGATTGGGCAGCGCTCCAGGTGATCCAGAAGGCTTCGCCCACACTCGCTCGCTCGCTCTCTCTCTCTCCCCTCTTTTTGCAGCGGGTAGGATTGCGTTATTTTCCCCTCGAGGATTTCTTTGTTTGGGCCGGTGCAACCGGGAGGCGTTCTTCCTTTTGTTTTGCTCTCGCTCTCTCTCTCTCTCTCTCTCTGCCTGGGTTGCTGGTGGCTTTGGTTTCCGGCGGGACTTGTGGCAGGACATCTGGCGGGGGGTGGTGGGGGGGGAGTTGAGGGGTTGATGGGAGCTGGTGGTGGGTTGTGGAGGAGGAGGGGGGTGGGGAGTAGCGTAGGGGAGGGGTGGTGGGGTTTGTAGACTCTGGACGAGGGGCCGACAGGAACAGGACTGCGCCCGTCTTGAGTGGCGTTGGACGGAACAAACTGGACGAACAAACTACTTTTGTGTGTCGGGAGGGGGGGGGTGGGTTTGATACGACAGCAGGTGGCGGCAGCCCCTTCCTACAGCGAACAGGCGTTCTGCTGCTCCTGGAGACACCGGGACACTGTGGGATCATACCACTGCTGGACTCCCCCCCCCGCAGGCTCCGAGGACGAAGGGGGGGGCGAGAGGAAAAAAAACTGGTCACGCCGCTTTGACGGTGAAATCTTCTCAGCTTGCAGCAAAAGAGGGGGGGGGGAGGGGGGGGGGTCTTCATTTCGGGTGCTATTTTGGACTGGGGGAGACACAGCAGCTCTTAGAGAAACGACATCCGGAATTCTTCCTTTCGATGTCGAAGGGGCGGAAAAACAGGGGAGGCCGTCTTTGGAAGCCGTTACGTCGGAGGAATATATTGCTCTCTCTCTCTCTCAAAAAAAATGCATTTGAATTATAGAAAGGCATCGGACACTCCCCTCGCTTCTCAAAAAGGCACTTTGACTGCTTTTCCTTCACACGAAAATAAATCAATATTTCAATAATCAAGTAATCGATATATACATTATTCAAGTCTCTGAAGGGTTTTTCCCCCCACCACGGCTCAGGAAAATAACCGAGGATACAAGTCCATGGAATTTCTTTTCCCAGCTCTCTGGGTCTAAAGATGGGGGGGGGGTGATTTCTCCTGGGCGCTCCTCTCTCTCTCTCTCTCTCTCGCCCCCTGTGTGTGTGACCTCTCTCCTCCGTGATCTTGAGGTGCCGGATGGCACACGGAAAAATACAGATGGGGAACGCTCCGGCCGGGGGACAAGGGGAAGAAACACGGGCACAGCCGGTCCTCAGGCCATACTAACCTTAACGGACGAGGAGTGGGACGGCGAAGAGTGGGCGTCGAGCTTTCGTCTTTTGTGATCTGGAGGGGGAAGAGGAGAGGAGGGAGGGGGAAGAGGATGTCAGAGTGAGTATTTACGCGTGGCTTCGGTTAGCAATGCAGCAAAGACACTTTGAGATGACGACTGAGAACAGGAACGGCGGAGAGGGTTTGCGTGGGGGGGGAGGAGACCTGCTTACCCCTCTCAGATTCGGCGGACTCCGATCGGGGCACCGGGGACTTGAGGGAGCCCGTGGCAGCGCCGCGGTCCCCCTTCTCCTTGCTCTTGGGCTCCTTGGCCGCGGCGGCGGCGTCGCGCTCCCTGGACGGCTCCTTGGGCTCCCCGTTGCCCGCCTTGGCCTTGTCGTCTTTGCCGCCCTTGTCCTCGGCCTTCAGCTTGTCCCCCTTGGGCGTCTTCTCCTTACCCTCGCGTGGCGCCCGCTCCTCTTTGGCCGCACGCTCGTCCCGCTGCTTGTCGCCGCGGCGCCCGTCGCCCTTGGCCTCCGGAGTGCTGCCCGGGGTCTTGTCCTTCTTCTCTTTCTTCTCCTTCCCCCCCTTCTCCTTCTCCTCGCGCTCTTTGATGGCTTTGGTGCTATGGGAGAACGCGGGGGGGGAGTTTGGTTAGAGGGAAAGTCATCGAATGATACCTAATGATGTCCTACAGCTAACATACAACAGAAACTAAAGAAGCTAATAACAACAACAAGCCAATATAACCGTCTGCCGTTGACGAAAAGCTTTCATTTCCTTTTTTTAATCCCGTTTCGGCTCCGCTTAGCTACGTTTGAGTTCCTGAGCGGCACAGCGCCAGCTCGTCGCAGGTTGGGCCCTCCTACCTGTTGGGGGCACCGTTCCCGTTGCTGGTGGTCACTCTGGCCGCTGTGCTGTTGGTCTTGTTCGCTGGCTTCGCCGCCCCCTGAGACTTCTCCTTGGATCGATCTAATCGGGCGGGAAAACAGACGCAAACCGTCAACGGATTAAGCGCCGAGCGACATTTCAAGAAAACAACACTTGCCGACGCCCGATTCCAATATGGCCACGCGGTGTCGCTGTGCGGTTCAGACACCAAACCCAGGGATGCCTTCCGTCCCAACATTAAAAAAAAAGGACACGAGACCTACTTCTCGCGGCGGCTTTCTGAGGGACCCGGAACTCACCGGCATCCTCGGCGGAGCCCTCGTCCGTCTTCCCGGCGCCGGCGGCCGGCTTGCCCGCGTTCCCGGGGTCCGTTCTGCTGGCTGGCCGGCGTGGCGCTGCGGAGCGGCTGCTCCTTGTGGTGGAACTCGTTCTCGGGGACCATGTGCGTCCTCCGCCCTTTCAGCTGACCCGAGTAGCTGTGGGGGGGGGGAAAAGGCACGCTGGGTTTAACATACGGGGCGGCCCAGAGCAGGGGACTGGCTTTAACAGCTGCGACTCCCAGGTGCTTGATGATTATACACAGAAGGGATTGGCAGCGTTCTATCTGGGGAGGATTTGACAGGTACATGTCGTTAAGCCGCGCGGAGGGACGCTGGGTGTGTGTTCAGCTGTGGCTGGAAGCTTGGCAACGCCAGGCGGAGAGTCCTTAGCCAGACACATTCCATCCAATGAATTAATAGCCCTTCCTCATCCCTCCACCTCCGTAATCCTCTCTAGACCCGTCTGAAACACTGGGGAATCCCACAGCCCCCGTTTCAACCCCGGGAATTCCAATCTATTCCTGACGCACAGGGCATCGCATTATCAAATCGAGCGCGTTCGGAGCGAGCCAAAGTGTTGAAGAACCGCCACGACACGCAGCGACGACGACGACGAGACACGAATACACAACACAACGAGAACCGCCGGTACTTAGTGGGAAAACATTGCAGCGAGCAAATAGCGTTCTCGCACCGAGGAGATGCTATTTATAACCCCAGGCGTTAAGTGATTCGAACATTGTTCGCAATGTTTAAATTGCGAACAAGGCAATTTCCCGTCCCGTCCTCCCACACACACACGAAACAACTAAATTGCTAAATCCCACTTCTGGCTAAACGCTCGTGAACCCAGAGGAAGCTGCACTGTGTAACACAAGGGGCTGTGAACCCAGAGGGAGCTGCACTGTGACACAAGGGGCTGTGAACCCAGAGGAAGCTGCACTGTGACACAAGGAGCTGTGAACCCAGAGGAAGCTGCACTGTGACACAAGGGGCTGTGAACCCAGAGGGAGCTGCACTGTGACACAAGGGGCTGTGAACCCAGAGGAAGCTGCACTGTGACACAAGGGGCTGTGAACCCAGAGGGAGCTGCACTGTGACACAAGGGGCTGTGAACCCAGAGGAAGCTGCACTGTGACACAAGGGGCTGGTGTGAACCCAGAGGGAGCTGCACTGTGACACAAGGGGCCGTGAACCCAGAGGGAGCTGCACTGTGACACAAGGGGCTGTGAACCCAGAGGAAGCTGCACTGTGACACAAGGGGCTGTGAACCCAGAGGGAGCTGCACTGTGACACAAGGGGCTGTGAACCCAGAGGAAGCTGCACTGTGACACAAGGGGCTGTGAACCCAGAGGAAGCTGCACTGTGACACAAGGGGCTGTGAACCCAGAGGAAGCTGCACTGTGACACAAGGGGCTGTGAACCCAGAGGAAGCTGCACTGTGACACAAGGGGCTGTGAACCCAGAGGAAGCTGCACTGTGACACAAGGGGCTGGTGTGTGAACCCAGAGGAAGCTGCACTGTGACACAAGGGGCTGGTGTGTGAACTCGGCGTTACCCCATGGCCAAGGCATAGAGGTCGGGCCTCTTCTCCTTCTCCTCCAGGCAGATCTTGTGGACGCGGCACTCCAGCGCCTGGCCCAGGTTCAGCACCTTGGGGTAGCAGGGCAGGATCTTGGTCAGCACGATGAGAATGTTCCGGATGTGGGTGTACTCGCCCGTCTCCAGGCAGTGGACCGAGGCCTGGGGGGAGAGAGGAGAGGGAGGGGAGAGAGGGGAGAGAGGGAGGGAGGGGAGAGAGGAGGTGCAAGTGGTTGTGTTAAGACTTTACAAACACAGCTCTGAACTTGTCGACGACGGTATTCTCTCGAGGAGGGGAAGTCAAAATTTGTCCCCCCAGGCTCGTCATGAGTAATACTGGGACCAACGTAACGCAATCCAAAAACGAACCGGGCCGCTTTGGGAAATAACCCGGTTGGCGGAACAGAAGCGGCGTGACGAAGAGAGAGCGGCTCACCTTGGTCAGCTTGTAGTGCCACTTGTGGACCACGTGACGGAAGTTCTCGTAGTCCACCTGGTCGGCTTTGTTCCCCCCGTCGAAGCCCGTGGCTCTGAGATGGTGACGAAGCCGGGGTAGTTCCCACACTCCTGGGAGGAGCCACACGTCACACACACACGCAGGTGAACTGCACGCTCATGGTGCCTGTCCATGTTGATAAGCTTCATGGGGGGATGGTTTCGGACGACAGGCAGAACGGACGGACGAGAGAAGGATGGACGCCGACTCGCGAGATGCTTGCAGGCCGCCGCGACCGGCTGTACGGCAGCACGTCGCCGCTGGCGGCCGCAGCTCCGGCTTGTCCGGCACGCACCGCGTCTGGCCGGCCGCCTGCTCCGCCGCCGAGCCTCCGCTTCCGACCTTCTGAAGTGACTGGAGTGCGGTGTCATGCCGGTCACCTTCTCGTAGACGGCTCGGTCGCTGTGCCAGCGTGTGACCGTCTCCAGCATGCAGCACAGGAAGCGCCCGTAGCGCCGCGATTCGTTCTCCGTGCAGCTGGCCACCGTGTAGATGATGTCAGAGAACACCTGCGGGAGGGAGGGGAGAGAACCGTTACAAACCCCACCCTAAACACTCACAGGGACACCACGGGCCAGCCTGGTTCAGAGGAGAGCGCGTCTCTCGTCCCCCCGTCCTCCCCCCTCACCCGGTCGTAGCAGAGCAGGGTGCAGAAGTTGGGCGTCTTTCTGCTGGTGCACCAGCTCCACGAAGCGGGCGCAGTACACGGCGTCGATGGCGGAGAAGATGCAGCGGGGGAACAGGCAGAGCTGCAGGAACTTGGTGATGGTCTCGTTCTTGCTCGATTCTGGAGGGAGGGGTTAGGGTGACACACACACACAATGAACATACTTCCAAGTTCCCATCGTCACCTTGAAGAGAGCACGGGGGCGGATGATTCGAGAGCTAGCGTTAGCTGACGCTTCCAAAATAGTTGGCTGTGTGGTGGTGGGCTCGGGGAACTTGTTCAGACATGACTGACACGTCATGTGATGAAGCGAGCGAGGCCACAGCTGCCGCCCGGCCGCCAAGGGCCACAAACCTCGACACGGTAAAGTGAGTCGGCACTTTCGATATCCCGATAGGAGGGTGAAGGAGAGGGCGATGTGCCAATGTGCGTGCGTGTGTGTGTGTGTACACAAACTCGTTTTTGTGTCCTTTGGGGACACACACACACGCGCGCACGCTCGACTGCCCGCCGAAACGATAAGCCATCACGAGGACAGACCCCCGACGCTATTGAAAGTTAATAGCACGGAAAACCCCGGTTATCATAATTTCCTCTCAGATTTAAATTCCGTCTCCCGGTATTGTCCGATAAGGTGCGTGTGCGGAGGTGTGGGTGGGAGGTGTGCGGAGGTGTGGGTGGGAGGTGTACGGAGGTGTGGGTGGGAGGTGTGCGGAGGTGTTGGTGGGAGGTGTACGGAGGTGTGGGTGGGAGGTGTGTGGAGGTGTGGGTGGGAGGTGTGCGGAGGTGTGGGTGGGAGGTGTGCGGAGGTGGGTCAACCTACTGGCGAGCAGCCAGTTGTCCTTCTCCAGCTTGAGGCGGTGCAGGACTCTCTGGACGTGCTCCAGCTGCTTCTTCTCCTCCTCCTGCAGCTTGTCCTGCAGGGCCTTGCAGCGCTCCTTCTCCTTCTTCTTCTTGTTGAGGGGCTGAGGGAGGGGGCAGGGACGGGGAGGAAACACAGTAACACGGTTAGCCGCCGCTGCCGCGTCATCGTCGTCCCCCCGCCGCAGACGGAAGCTAACGGCATCCCCCCGGGGTACAAGCCCCTCCCCCCCATCCCCCGTCCAAAATGACCATGAAGCCTTCCAAAAAAAACCTAAAGAGATGATGGGCGCCCGGTCGCTGGGCGTGCGAGGGTGTTTAATGAGGCGCTAACGAGGGGAGAGATTAGCGGTTAGCCCCCGGCGAGAGCGCCCACAGCTTCGCCCAAAAGAGAGGGCGGGGACAGGGGACGGGGGTAACTCACCATGTCGGCGTTCTCCTCGATGGCCTTGACCTGGGCCTTGAGCTTGTTGACCTCGCGGTCGTACGCCTTGTCGGGCACGGCCAGGTCGTACATGGTCAGCGACCAGAAGGTGGCGTAGAACTGGGGCCGCAGGTCGTCCCAGACGCGCGGCGGGTGCAGGGACACCACGGCCTCGTGGACCGGCGCCATCACCAGGTCGCACGCCGCCACGTACTTGTGCACCTTCTGCTGCTGCCGGTTGCCCTTCTCGGCCTTCTTCAGCTCGTCGTACTTGGACTGTGGGGGGAGAGAGAGGGGGGGAGGTCAGTACTTGGACTGTGGGGGGAGAGAGGGAGGTTAGTACTTGGACTGTGGGGGGGAGAGAGGTCAGTACTTGGACTGTGTGGGGGAAGAGAGAGAGAGAGAGAGAGGGAGGTCAGTACTTGGACTGTGTGGGGGGAGAGAGGTCAGTACTTGGACTGTGTGGGGGGGAGAGGGAGGTTAGTACTTGGACTGTGTGGGGGAGAGAGAGGGTCAGTACTTGGACTGTGGGGGGAGAGGGAGGGAGGTCAGTACTTGGACTGTGTGTGGGGGAGAGAGGGAGGTCAGTACTTGGACTGTGTGTGGGGGGAGAGAGGGAGGTCAGTACTTGGACTGTGTGGGGGGAGAGAGGGAGGTCAGTACTTGGACTGTGTGGGGAGAACAGGCTGGGGGCTGCGTAACCACGGGAGACACCTTACACTCGTTCATCTAAAGCAGGTCTGGGGCCAAATAAGTCCCCCAAGCGACGTTTTGATTGCCTTTTGATTCCCTGCCTTTTTCATCCTCTCTCTCTCTCATCCTCTCTCATCCTCTCTCATCCTCTCTCTCTCTCATCCCCTCTCGAGTTTGACGCATGCTAGTGTACACTACATCTTGCTCGAGTGAAAGTCTGCAAGTGACTTACAGCAGCCATTATTTCGGTTGAATGAATCGTTAAGACCATTGCAGTAAACAAAACATACCATTACATGATGTGGCTCTGGGAATATGGAGAAGAACCCTATTTGTGGACAGGATGGAGTGTCGGGGTATAGCCTACAGCGACTGACTCATGTTATAACCTACAAATATGCTCCTGACTGAGGCATGACTGCATCACCGCCAAGGGGAAAGAATGAGACCAGGCCAGATCTATTTTTTCCGTCCTATTTCCACTTGCAGCCAGACTCGCCTAAAAGCTGTCCGTTCTAGTGCTGCAGGGCGGAGGGGGGGGGGCACATTCTGCTGAGGTAGACCGCTGGGTTACTTCGACTTATCCCTGGCGCGTGTATAACTCACACCAGGGGAGAAGCGTGTCCGATCGCGCTCTCAAGGACTCCCCGGGTCCGTCCCTCCCGCGGCGAACGCGCGCCAAAAACGCAATTGGGTCGTGACGGCGCCGCGTGAAGCACGAGGGGGACACGGGGACATTTCACGCCGCGGTTAGACAGGAAAACTGGGGGGTGTTTGGAGTCGGGACCCGAGTCCGTCCCTCTCTCTCTCTCGGAAAAGGAGGCCCGTTGGGAGTGTCTGTGTAGGATGCCGTTTGTTTTGCCCCTCCGGGCTGTGGGTGGGGGGCTGTGGGTGGGGGGCTGTGTGTGTGGGGGGGCTGTGGGTGGGGGGGCTGTTGGGGGGGTGGGCGGGCTGGGGTCTGTACTCACCAGGATCTGATGGGCGTACATGGGCCTGGACAGGAAGAAGGCGGCGTCGTGCGGGGTGTGGAACTGGTTGCAGAGGATGTCGATGGAGGGCACGCGCTTGATGTAGTCCTCCGTGCTCAGGTTGGAGGCCAGGAAGCCGCCGAACTGGACCAGGGTGTCGTGACACTGTGGAGGGGGAGGAGGAGAGGGGGGGCGAGGGAGCATTCTTTTACACTGGAGGAGGAAGGGGGGGGGCAGAGGTTCGGGCGTTTGTGAATCCCCCCACGGCTCCTCATTTGGGTTGCGGCGCCAAACGTTATTAAAGCCATCCGTCAGGGCGTGCCCTAATACGGCGTGGAGGAGAAGGGGGGAAAGGTGCGAGGAGTTCGGTGATTACAGACGGAGCAAACGGCTCATCGTCTTGAGGAGGCACGTGGGAAACCAGGAGCGCACGCCGTTTCCAAGTCGTGTCACATCGCCACGGAAACAGCGTCCGAGGAAGCACAGAAGGAAGACTAATGATGCAATTACATCACCAAGAGGAACCCAGTGCACTTCGCACGTTTGTTGTGTACCCCCCCCTCCCCTCCCCCCACCCCCCATCTCGATAATAACCAACAAATGCAAAATAATTGGACCCGAAAGTGGTGTAAATGAGGGGCGTTTGGCCCGGCGGCGAGGGGGTACCTGGTCGTAGAGCTTGCCCACGAGCTTGAGGTGCTTCTCCCCGCCCTCCAGGAACACCACCCCGTTCCTCTGCTGGGCCATCAGCAGACACAGGGGCAGCGCCAGCTCGTGGTCCAGCAGCGCGTCCTTCAGCCGCTGGGACGACTTCTTGGTGTTGCGGATCTGGCCGAAGTAGCCCCCCTGTGGAGGGAGGAGAAGCCGGGGTGAGGAGGGGGGGGACCATGGCTCCTGGTCGAGCTAACGACCCGTGTGTGTGTGTGGTGTGTTTGGGGGAGGGAGATTTGGGGGAGGGGGACGTACCTCAGCTTTGAGCTGTTCCCCTCCGGTCATGGCCTCCAGCTGCTCCAAGGTCATCTCGTCCGTGATCTCGATGCCGGCCATCTTCTGCACCACCTCCTTCAGGATGAGCAGGTCGAAGCTGCGGAGGAGGGACACACACACACACACACACAGTGAGCGCTTCCTTGGCACAGACGCAGAGGGGAGGAGGGGGGGATGATATTCCGCGGCCTTGTTTTCAGTGAGCCGTGGCGCACCCCCGCCGCTATTTACTTCCCCTGCGCCCGTGGCCCTGGGCGGAAGGGCCCGGAAACCGCTCTGCCTCTGTGATTCACTGCCTGCTGACGCCGGCCTTTACGGAGAGGCCGGCGCTGAGATAATTACACCCCCCCCCCTCCCGGCTGTACGGCGAGAGAGGAGACAGGGGCGGAGGACCAAACACCCACACATCAGCGGCATCCACCGTCAGCACCACATTACTCAGCAAGCTCACCCCCCCCCACCACCACCTCTCCCCCGACCTCCTCCCCCCCCCCTCCAGCTCCTCTCAGGTCTGACCTCGGTCGGCCTGCTCTCCTTCGGACCCTTACCTCTTCCCTGCTTTCAGCTGATTGGTCACGTACTGCAGGAGCCCGGCTAACTCGATGGGGTACTTTCGGAACACGGCTCCGCACAGACTAGCCAGGCCTGTGGGACAGGGGGAGAGGGGAAAACAACACTTGATGACGCGGGTTAACTCGGGGTCCATCGGGTCAACGACCACATTGGGCAGACCAGTCGTAGGTGTGTGTGTGTGTGTGGTCGGTCTTGATTGGCTACGGAGCCAGGACGTCGCGGGGCCACTTACTCTGGAGCCAGGAGGAGATGGTGGTGTCGTCGTGCTTCATCTTTTCCTTCTCGGGATTGGCCAGCGCCTCGATGATGCAGTCTGCGAGGGGCGGGGTTAAGGAAAACAACAACAACAAGAAGAAGAAAACAGACGTGCGTTTCGAAACAGACCCCTAAACCCCTCTTCGCAGGTCAGAGGTCAGCTCCGCGCGTGAAAAGGATACAGGCCATGACGTCATAGTTGAGCGAGGTGAGGTATTTCAGGGAGTCCACCACCGGGCCGATGAGGTTGTCGTACCACTGGATCTGGGACAGGATCTGCAGGGGGACAAACGAGAGTTCCAAAAAATCTACGACGACTTGGCCGACGCCGAAGCCGACTGCGTGGGAGGGTTACGTAAGGGGGCGTGGTGTTTGACAACGCGGCGCGAGTGTGGTGCCGGGGACCTGGCCTCGATGTCGTGTTTGGAGACGGACCAGGACGGGGACTTGATGTTGACATGGGCAGAGAGGTGGAGGTATAGAGGAGGGAGGGAGGAGCAGAGGGCCCCCGCAGCCCGGCTGGGGGGGGCCCAGAGAGGCACACAGCTCCTGACTCAGTGCCCCCCCCCTCCCCTCCCTCCTCCTCTGTCAGCATGAACCAGGCCCTTTCTCATTCTATTAATGTCCCGCTGAGGCCCCCCCCTCCTCCCCAGCTCATCTCCTCCTCCAAACCCCCTCGCTCCTCTCCTCCTCCTCCTCCAAACCCCCCTCGCTCCTCTCCATGTTTGGACGCCTGCTTTGCTCGGGTCGTATCCCAGATGAGATTTAAGGCGGGATGAGGCTTATGCCACGAGGGGAAGTCGATGTGTGTGTGTGTGTGTGTGTGGGGAGGAGGTGAGGAGGATGTTCTGTCCCAAGACAGCCTGATGAAGAATAAAGAGAGTCGCAGAGAGAAATCCCATTTACATTCAGCCCCCCCCACCCCTCGCGCTTTCAGCAGCTCGTCTTAACGGCGGCCAATCCTTATCTATAGCAAACGCCTTGAAAAGAAAACATATATCTGTCTCGCCCCCTCATCTCCAGATATTAGCGGACGGACTGGCGGGAGGAAAAGGGACATGGGATACGTACGTAGTCGAAGAGGATGGTGGGGTTGCTGTGGCTCAGCTTGCCTATCTGGCGTCCGGAAGGCTTCACGTTCTCTTTGGTCAAGCGTCTGGAGGGAGGGGGGGGGGAAAGAGATTAAAAGGTGTTTACTCGGAGGTGTCGGGGGGGGACGCCGGGCGACGCGTTCACCTTCTCGGGGATCCGTGGCTTTGAGGACCTCTAGATGGAAGGAGGTGGAAACACACTTGACAGTTACACACACACGGACCGGACACCGGAGACAAGTTCATTGCATGTCGCACAAACAAACATTTCGGTTCCGTCGACGCCAAGTAAACGAGCGTGTAAATAAGGCACGTTGCGTTGCACGGTAAAGGAAGCCCATGGTGATATCTCACACACACACACACACACGCCACAGCCAAACCGGGAGAACATCTCCCAGTGTTCCCGTCGAGTGCTAGTACCGTCCGTCAAGAGTCGCTCTGCCAAATCGAGGCTGACTGCTTCAGCCCAACCTGCCCTCCCACCCCCCTCCCACCCCCCCTCCCCCCACCCACCCACTCCAAACAACAACCCGCCCGACTAACAAAAAGCAGATGAATAATCAGAGAGCGAGCGAGAGGGGGAGGGGGAGAGAGAGAGGACAGGTCTCCGGGCGCCTGCGTTGCGTCTGAGTGCAGACGCCGCCGCTCGCTCCCCTCCGCAGAGAGACGAGGGCTCTGTTCCTCTCTGCGTCTCCGTGTGCCACGGCCGCCGCGTCTCAACCCTCCGTCGCGACTTCTGGTTTTGATGGCCTCCCTCCTAATCCCTCTCACTAGGCTCGTGGGCACCACACACACACACACACTCTTTCCCTCTCTCTCTGCCAAGAAAGGCCATGGCGAGATGTTTGGCTGGGGGTCCCACTCGCGTCCTCCTCTTCTCCTGTCCTCCTCACACAAACACCAAAGTGTCGCCCCTTCGACCGAATCCAGACAGTGATGCATGCTGGGAGTGGTTACACACACACACACAGAGAGCCCTGGGGCAGTTCCTCTTGTCATGGCGATCACACACACGCATGCAGGCTGAAACAATCGCTGGGAACGCCTTCGAAGGAGCACAAAGTGTTTACAAAACGTGTGTGTGTGTTTGGGACTGGATGAGCCAGGAGACACACCACCTGGTTGTCTTCCTGTCTGGAAGTGGAATATTGATAACCCCCCCCCCACACACACACACACACCCCTGCTGCCAACATGCATTAAAATAAAACAGAGTAGGGTGACCTTTTTGAGATTCTTCCAGGGGAAGGAGGAGGGAGGGAGGGAGGGAGGGAGGGAGGGAGAGAGAGAGAGAGAGAGAGAGAGAGGGAGGGGGAGTTAGAGCAGGAAGCGCTGCATCGCTAGCTTCCCAGAGCGGCTGCTCCGTCATACATGATCATGCGGCCCCGGGCTGTGTTTGGTGGCGTCGCTGGGAATACCCCTGGCAGGGAGCGCAGACACACAGGGGCCCGGGGCGTAAACACGTGCTGGTGTACATGGGCAGCACTACAACCCATGTACTTGAGGTCTCGGCTTGAGAGAAAAATAAATAAAAAAACTAAAATAAAAAGGGAAAAAAAGGAATACAAAATGTATAGTATATGAACCCAGGGTCCCTTATAAAACCGTAGCGATTATCTGTGTGTGTGTTTTTGTGGCTAGGCCAACGTTGGTAGAAGGGGCTGGATCTGCCAGAAACACGAGTGACCCAGTTAACGTCACTCTCCCTCTCTCTCTCTCTCTCTCTCCCTCTCTCCGGTGCGAGCCGTGCGGAGACGCTGCTCTCTCGTATCAAAGGGAGCGAGGCGCTGAATAGGCCCGAGCGCCGTGCCAACCCAGCCATTACCATGGTAACCAGGGCCCTGCGTGCGTGCTCCTTCAGCGCCCACGTCAACCAGGCACACACACACAAACGCATTTCTCCGGACACCCGTTTCCAATGGCAACCGCCGCGGGTCATCGAGGGACTTGCCGGACGGACCTGAGCACAGGAAGCGCGAAGAGGGGGGCTCTCGTCTCTCCGCCCCGCCGCCGTCGAAACATTTTTCACGGGCTTTCATCATCCGAACGCTCGCACGCACGTCTCTTTACAAATGCTAATTTGCGACTTTCGGGAGCAGAGCAGCGGAGAAGTCAGAAACGGGTTCTCGCTACCAGAGACATCGAACATTATGAAATGGAGTAGAAAAAAAGAAAGAAAAAAGGCTAGGCATGGATAGTGTGTGTGTGTGTGTGTGAGACGTGGCTGGTGATCGCCACGCCGTAGCGGGAAGAGGAGAGAGGGAGGCGGACGGGCGGGCGAACTCAGGCTGGTGGGCGCAGCGGCGGCGGGCGGCGTCACTCACTTCATGATGTATTTGGCGCGGTCCACCGTCTGAGCCTTGACCTTCACCAGCAGTGGGTGGCTGGTGTACGTCTCGTTCTTCCACTGCCCGTACAGCCGGTATCTGAGGGAGCGCAGGTAGAACACGGGGTGGGTGGGAGGACATCACATGACTCAAACCCACACGCTTGCCGTTCCTGTGGGTGTCGGGCATTGAAAAAAACCCCCTCCGAAAATCCTCTCCAAACAGACGGTGAAATGAGACTTTTGGTTTTATTCTCAAAAGACGTGACTGGCGGTACGACTGGCGTGCTGCTGCCTGTCTGTCTGTCTGTGTGCCTGTCTGTCTGTGTGCCTGTCTGTCTGTGTGCCTGCCTGTCTGTGTGCCTGCCTGTCTGTGTGCCTGTCTGTCTGTGTGCCTGTCTGTCTGTGTGTGCCTGTCTGTCTGTGTGTGCCTGTCTGTCTGTGTGTGCCTGTCTGTCTGTGTGTGCCTGTCTGTCTGTGTGTGCCTGTCTGTCTCTGTGTGCCTGTCTGTCTGTGTGTGCCTGTCTGTCTGTGTGCCTGTCTGTCTGTGTGCCTGTCTGTCTGTGTGCCTGTCTGTCTGCGTGCCTGTCTGTCTGCGTGCCTGTCTGTCTGCGTGCCTGTCTGTCTGCGTGCCTGTCTGTCTGTGTGCCTGTCTGTCTGTGTGCCTGTCTGTCTGTGTGCCTGTCTGTCTGTGTGCGTGCCTGTCTGTCTGCGTGCCTGTCTGTCTGCGTGCCTGTCTGTCTGCGTGCCTGTCTGTCTGCGTGCCTGTCTGCGTGCCTGTCTGCGTGCCTGTCTGCGTGCCTGTCTGCGTGCCTGTCTGTGTGCATGCCTGTCTGTGTGCCTGTCTGTCTGTGTGCGCTGCTCACCTGTGCTGGTAGGGGAAGAGCTTGAAGAGGCCCCAGAGCTCCTCCGACATGCAGGCGTTGCACTCCATCAGGGACAGCGAGGGCAGCAGCACCTGGTCCGCGATGCTCAGGAAGCAGCTCAGGAGCGTGTCCTGGGAGAGGAGCGGGGCGCCCGTTAAGACACCTCAGCAGTGTGTGTGTGTGTGAGAGAGTGTGTGTGTGTGCTTGATAGAACACCAGGCTCGTGGAACACCTTGGGAGAGTGTGTGTATGTTTGCCGACGGATAATCCGGACGACTCACCATTTTGTCTTTGACTTCGTTTCGACTGTCGCTTTGGTACTGGAGGAGAGGGGAAGGAATCACGCACAAGGAGTTGACATCGATCGTCGTTTGAGACTCAAAACTGGCAGAATTGCCTGATCGGAAGCCCGACCCCCCCCCGCCCCCCGGGTACCTCTTTCATGAAGCCCTTGCCCAGGCGCACGATCTTGGCGAAGAGGATGGCGTCGTGGGAGAGGTGGGGCCCCAGGTAGCAGAGCATGCGGAAGGCGTCCCGGCGCAGGTCCTCGAAGGTCTCGGCCGGCCGCGGGGCCCTCTTGTTCCTGAGGGGCCTCAGCACGCAGCCCTTGGCCCCTTTGGGGACCCCGGCTCTGTGGGGGGGGGCGGAGAGAGAGAACACACACGCGGGGTGAGAGAGCGCCGTGAGGAACACAGCCCTTCTGTGTTGTGTGTTGCTTGTGTGTCTGTTTGCGCATGATGACATCAAAAGATGGTGTTGTGGGGGGGAGGAGTCCTGGTTTGGAGAGGGGGGGGAGGGGGGGGGGAGTAGACTCTGGCGGGCCACGACGGGAGCTTGCGTGTGCATTCTTGTTTCCGCCGGCGTGTGGCCGGGGTGCTAAGTGAATGTGTGTGTGTGTGTGGGGGGGGAGAGAGAGAGAGCGGCGGGGGCACCTGCGGTACAGCGGCTCCACGCTCAGGTGCAGCAGCTGGCACAGGGCCAGGGCGATGGCCTTGTGCGACGTGGCGTAGAAGGCGGGCATCTGGTCCATAATGCTCTGGGCGTGCTGCCAGTCGCCGATCCTCAACAGGGCCTCCAACAGGCCCAGCTTCTGGTTATCCGGAGGCTGAGGGGGCAACACAGCATGATGGGAGAGTGTGTGTGTGTGTGTGTGAGTGTGTGTGTGTGGTGAGCAGTAGCTTCGTTGAGTCTTAAGGCAATTAGGGGAGCGGTGGTTAGTCACTGAGCATTAGATGTAGTTTCCCTCTGGGCTCTGGGTGCACTGTTGTTCTCAGTGGGCTATGGGGGTCTTCTACTGTACATAGCCCCCGTGAAAAGGGGGTTACGGAGGATTTGCAAACATAAAAGAGCCCCCCGACTTGTAAACTCCCGAGGTGTTATTTTCTCCCGACGCAGGGACCTGGGGGGGGTGGGGGTGGTGGGAGGGAGGGGGTGGAGCCGTTCACTGTGGAAGACTCTTCATCCCCGCCTGACACACCGCACTCCGCTCGTCTTGCGAGTGGGGACGCGACCGACTGTGACACGACACAGTAACAAGGCAGAGCTGTCAGTGGCGGGCGGGGGGGGGGACGAGGCATCCTGATCCTGCACTATCACCATGACCCACTTCACTGGACGGATCTCCTGTCCTTCCACCCCGAAACCCAAAACAAAACTAGCAAAAAAACAAGGGGATATTTTAAGCGTCACGTTTCCCAGTTTAAGAAGGATTACCGTTCACAGCAATCGAAAACACACACACACACACACACACACAAAATAACCCCGGTTTATTTAATGCTGATCTCGCCCAATTTAGCCCGAGCATGATTCAGCCGTCCGCATCAAAGCGATGCGTTCTGACAGTCTGGAGCCGGGGCTGCGGGGCGCACGAGTTATTTATAAAAACAAGACCTCACAGAGGCCTTCAGTGTTGTGCTGTTTGGTTAATGCGGGCATTAAGACGCGGGCGTCAGGGCGCGGGCAGCTGGTGAGGAGGGGGGGGGTGGTCGTGTGCACGGCTGTATGTCAGGGTCGTGATCCCTCTTCGACTCTCTCTGCCGGAACCTTCTCCTCCTCCTTCCTCCTCCAGCGCTTACAGAGTCCTGGCCTTCGGTGGCTCCGTCCCGACAGGAGAAAGAGAACCTGTCTGACTGACTGGCGATTCGTAGATAACCGCAGGGTTTCCCACATGACTCATTTCCTGAGGAAGGTCACATGACCCCCAATTTTATGAGACGAGGAGGCCAGACGGCCCGCGCGCGCTCACCTTGTCGTTCTTCTCCTCCTCTTTGTCCTTCTCCCTGTCCTTGTCCTCGCTCTTCTCCGAGGGCACCACCACCATGGTGAGCTTGCGGGCGATCTGCTTGGCCTCCGTGATGTCGCGCTTGTGCTCCTCCACGATGGCGGCGTCCAGGGGCATCAGCTGGGAGGAGGAGGGGGGGGACGGGGGGGACAAGAGGACACAGGCCACCACAGGTCAGGGTCACACGGGACTGATCTCATACTCCTAACCGTGACGGGATACGGTCGACCGCGTACGGCGAGGGTGGGGAGAAACCGAATGGTCCTTACGTGCACGTAGATGTCCTCCAGCTCTATGAGGTTGTGGTGCAGGAGGGCGGCGGCGATGTGGTAGAGCGACCTAGGAGTCTCCTCGTTGGGCTCCTGAGAAAGAGAGAGACAAGACAGAGTATATTTTGAGAAAACAGGATTCTAATGGGAGGATCTCATTCATGAGGCACAGGCAACTTGGTGCATTCCAACAGAACTACAAATTCAGGTCTGGAGTCAGGCCTCGAAGCCCGAGTGTTGATTCCCGACTACATCAGAAAATCGCTATGCCCATCACGTTTGACTGCACCCTCCTTTTCTCTCTCTCTCTCTCTCTCTCTCTCTCTCTCCCTCTCCCTCTGTGTCTCTCGATCCTGCGGTCGAGCGATAAAAATCTGGGAGAATTTCGGGATCCGAGGAAGAATTATGCCCTCATCAATACGCCTCGGAAGACTTTCTCATCCAAATTGCTTATGGATTCCACCCCGAGGGGGGCAGTCATTCCTTTGCTGTCCTGTCTGTCTGTGCGCCCGCGGAGAGGCGCGGAGGAGGAGGAGGAGACGGCCAGACAGAGGAGGAGACGGCCAGACAGAGGAGGAGACGGCCAGACAGAGGAGGAGACGGCCAGACAGAGGAGGAGACGGCCAGACAGAGGAGGAGACGGCCAGACAGAGGAGGAGACGACGGCCAGACAGAGGAGGAGACGACGGCCAGACGAGTGCCAGACGGAGGAGGGCCTCACCTGGCAGAACTTGAACTTGAAGCCCAGGATGTGGCAGAGCGTGAGGGGCTCGCACATGTACGACTTGATGAGCGGGAGGAAGAACTCGTCCTGGTCGGAGCGGCACTCGTACACCTCCAGGATGATGTCGAGCACGCGGTTGGGGTCGAGGTTGAAGCATCCTGGGAAAAGGAGGGGGGGGGGCGGAGACAAATGTACAAATAAATAAATAGAAGTATAGACTTGCCAGAAAGAAGAAAAAAAAAGAGAGATGAGAGAAGAGACCCATTCAAGGGAAGCGGGCGGGTCTGGTTGTAAGGGAATAAAGACACCAGCTCTGGGGCAACGTTTGAGCTGAAATCGTGCCGTGCCGGCCGCCTCGTCTCAAATCTCAGTACGGTTCGGGGCTCGTTGGAGCATCGATAAACCAAGACAAAGAAGCACGACCGAGGTCAACCTGGTTGTTATACAGGAAGGAGAACGCTCCCTCCGTGGAGGGCTGGAGACAGGGGAGCGGGCTTGGTACCTATGAGAGACTGACGGGGGAGAGGGCTTGGTACCTATGACAGACTGACGGGGGGAGCGGGCTTGGTACCTATGAGAGACTGACGGGGGAGCGGGCTTGGTACCTATGAGAGACTGACGGGGGAGCGGGCTTGGTACCTATGAGAGACTGACGGGGGAGAGGGCTTGGTACCTATGAGAGACTGACGGGGGAGCGGGCTTGGTACCTATGAGAGACTGACGGGGGAGAGGGCTTGGTACCTATGAGAGACTGACGGGGGAGCGGGCTTGGTACCTATGAGAGACTGACGGGGGAGAGGGCTTGGTACCTATGAGAGACTGACGGGGGGAGCGGGCTTGGTACCTATGAGAGACTGACGGGGGAGAGGGCTTGGTACCTATGAGAGACTGACGGGGGAGCGGGCTTGGTACCTATGAGAGACTGACGGGGGAGCGGGCTTGGTACCTATGAGAGACTGACGGGGGGAGCGGGCTTGGTACCTATGAGAGACTGACGGGGGAGCGGGCTTGGTACCTATGAGAGACTGACGGGGGAGCGGGCTTGGTACCTATGAGAGACTGACGGGGGAGCGGGCTTGGTACCTATGAGAGACTGACGGGGGAGCGGGCTTGGTACCTATGAGAGACTGACGGGGGAGCGGGCTTGGTACCTATGAGAGACTGACGGGGGAGCGGGCTTGGTACCTATGAGAGACTGACGGGGGAGAGGGCTTGGTACCTATGAGAGACTGACGGGGGAGCGGGCTTGGTACCTATGAGAGACTTGATGCTCTCCAGGACGAGGAGGCTGGTGATGCTGCCAGAGAGGTCCTGGCCCAGCTCCGTGATCAGCTTGGCGTAGCCCTCGTTCTCCTCTCTCAGCAAGTTGAACTTCTGTTGCTTGTAGCTGTTGAGGCACAACACAAAAAACGAATGAATTAAAAACACGTTACATGTACATGGTAGTCATTTAGCAGACGCTCTTATCCAGAGCGACTTACAGTAAGTATAGGGGCTTTTCAACTCCCTGACTTGAGATGAGGCTGCCGTGTTTTAAATCACAAATTAAATCGGGTGAACGATTACATTTTTCGAGAGCTTCGTCTGATGGGGACAGAGGAAAGGCAGGGGTGGGGAGATGTGACAGAGTGCAGCAGACTAACACAGCACAGCCAGGCCTACTGGGCCCGCAGATAAAGGATAGTTTATGCCGGAAGGAGAAAGTGCCGGTGACTGCGTGTGTCACTTGGCCTTTACCGCCGTCGCTAATGGCTTAGTCAGCCCACTTCATATGCTACTTTCAAAAAAGAGATTGCGAGAGTTACGCCGACGCCTCGATGCATGAAAGGCAAAACGAGATGGAACGTCTGTTTGACCAAACCGAACTGTCACAACACAGGACATTCACCCCTGCTGGCCGCGACCACGGCCCCTGCCTCAAGCCTGCGACGGAACCGAGCCAAGACTTACAAGAGTTTCGTCTTGATTTTGACGATTTTCTGGTTGAACTGATGAGCCTGTTTGATGAGGCCCAGGGACTCCAGGGTCTCGGGGTCCAGCCTCTCTTTCAGGATGGCGTCCGGCACGAACAACTGGGGGGAAAACGGGAAATAAGATATATTAATAAGAGACCACGTGCAGTTGAAATGCAGTAAAACAGAGCACGACACAATGACGACCTCGGCAATTAGATATGGGTGAGATTTGACGTATTTAGAGTAAGAGTTTTGGATTAAGCTGACAATAACAGTCCCCCCAAAAAATATGATATTTAGGTTTTGCTTTTCATTTCAGTTCTACACATATACACAGTGAGGAGAGGAAAGAGCAGTGGCTACGGTCTTTGTTGGACAACACTGCCACCCAGTGAGTTTCCTGGCTTTAAAAGAAAAACATAACCCACTTTGAGAGACTCTTACCAGACAAGCGCCGACCAACTGTGTATAATGGTCGCGTTTATTCTTTTCCTCCATCGCCCCCGTCTCTATATCTGGAAAAACAGGGCGAGAAAACTTACGGCGCGTGGCAAACGTATCGTTTGCAATTTGAATTAACGGGGCAAAAGACACGATACGATTAAGTGCGTTCGTTTTCGTCTTTGGGAACGCCAGATCAAATGGACCTCAAAGTCGTACCTACCTAATATACTGAACACGTCTGCTAAAATAGACGGCATGTCATCTCGCAGTTCCTGGAAAGCAAATCGGGTCGTTACAAAAGGGAACAAGGTTGTAACGGATTCATAAAAACAAAAGAGGCGCTTCTTCCAACATCATCTTGTTCACCACGTTCCTGCCCTCATTTGACAGGCAAACATGTCCACATCCTTGTAGAACACAGCTGTCATCGACACAGACATGAATGACGCCCCCACTGAAGCCATATGGCCTTGAAGGACAGAGTCTGAAAACCGCCTTACCATCATGTCACCGAGGACAGTAGCAGCGAGGTCCAACTTGAGATTGCCCTGTACAACATGCCCGCAGAGTTCGTACAGGGCAGCCTGTATATCTGCAGGACCAAGGGGAATGAATGGACGAAGAGTTTAGTGTTGTGTACCTATTAAAACAAGTCTAACCACTACCATTGAATTCTGGCTCATACCAGTTAGCACCTGTCTCTGTTCTCAAAACTTGTTTTCAAAATGTTTAAAAATAGATATCCCTGCTATGTTCTAATGACAACCACACTTAAAAGGCCTATATCTTATAATACACATCATTATTCATATATTTTGTACTGGCAAGTACCATATCAAAATTGCTGGTTGTGAATCTGAATGCAAGGTTTGGGTTATATGCAGTCTCACCTTTTAACGTGCTGTCATGATTCGATTTCTCTGTAAGATCCTTACACAGTTGCACACTGTAAAGAAACAGCCACCATGAGATTGCATTTACTTACAGTTAATAAAAGTATAAACTTAAGACATCTTACAGAATATTTCATTCCTGTGGGCCCCGTTAGACTAATAGTTAGTATAGTTGAAAGAAATGCCAGCTGGTATTGGATATTAGGACAAACTAATTCCCAACAATCCCAATTTAACAATCCTATCGACTTAGTGCAAGTCTAGCTAGCTGGGTTTGTTCAATACTGGCATGAGCAGGTTATTGTGAACACAAACAAACGCATCAACAGTTAGCTTAGTCCTGATAGTAATATTACTAAAAGCTAGCTAGTGTGCTACTAACGTCAATGATATAGGCAACTTTAATATTGTTGCAGTTAGCTAGCTAGCCAAGTAAACTAGACTTACAACAAGAAGCTATGTAATAAAAAAATATGGTCGCACCAGTTGTTAGCATTTGCAGCACAACGTTAGCTAGTCTTGTATTTAGCTAGCAAGCGAGTTATTTCCCTCCAACTATCTAGCTAGCAACTACGCTAACGTTAAACTCGCTAACTGTTAGCTAGCTAGCCATATGTAATATTGGTGATTGGCTCTCCACGAACAGCTAGGATATACATAGCTAGCTAGATAGAGAAACAAAGCTAGCTCTAGCTAGGCTAGCTTGTACGTGTGCTAAACATAACCTGGTGGTCGCATGCATGCAGCTAGCTAGCCAGCCACAATAAACAACTCACATTTATTGACGCCTGAGTCGAACTTTTTATTTCTTAGCTATACTTCGTCGCTGATGCACAAGTCTAGCTATAACTATCTTAATATTTTGAGTAAAATACAGTTAGGGAGATTGCGAGCCAATGATGGGCAATGCTGGATAACTAGCTTGCAATGTGAACTAGCTAGCTAGCCAGCTAGTTCACATTGCAAGCTGACATGTTTTGTACGAGGATTGACGCTTAACTAGTTCCATGATTTAGCAACTAATATCAAATCCATAACACCAAGATACTCCTGTGCCGAATTTAACATTACAATTCTACTTACAACTCTTGTTTTCCAGATTTTTCCCAGTTTTTGATCCAATCAGCAGGGAGGATAAGTGTCGCCATCTTCCCTACAATGCCACACATAGCCCGGATGTCTTGCTGAATGCACAGGGTCAAAGAATGTAGTTGTATCCTAGTGCATCGTGGGACCCAGAGTAAACATCTCTTCTGCAGAATTACACGGATGACCTACATTTAAATCCATCACATTTTAATACGGTATTCATTTGCGATTTTCTGCGAGTCATATTTCAAATAATACTTAAGTGGGACTTCTTTGTTCTTGCCAAACTGCAGTGTGATGGCCTAAGCCAAGGCAGGTGTTTTATATTGAAATTATTTATCTTCTAACAATTATCGATCAAGCAACCAAAGTATAAATCACAAGAAATGAAATCTTGGGGGGCAATGATCCATTTGTTAGTTGTCACCAGCTTTCATAAACCATGTATTGGAATGGCAGGTCACCAGGCTTGTGTCCTTGTATTAAAACAATTCTGCAGCATCTACCTGCCACAGCTCACGTGGGTTACAGTGTTCACCCTAAGACGGCTGAGTTCGCACATTCTGCTGTGCTGTCAATATTAACGTGATTCCAACTGTAACGTCACACAATTGCAGGGGGTTTATTTTGTTCCAAAAGTAACTGTCTCCAGACATAAATACAAACCATACATGGCACAGTGGACACTTTGTAAATAGATTAAAAAACACAAATTTATATACACTTGAATATATATAATATATGTATGTGTATACATATACATTTATGTATGCACACACTTTCTCTCAGCAGTTCAACGCAGTGACAATAGAAAGGAAATACCTTATGCAGCCTATGTCTAATTTAAGTAAAACATCAATGGGATATAATTATATTATTATTATAATAATGGGACTATTAAAATAGTCTTTCCTGTCTAACATTACTACAATTTAAATAATGAAAATATTCTGTTTCTGGTTTGTAGTTCTGCATTTAGACTTCAGTGTAACATTTCTGTTTTTGACAATACAGAAGATTTCTCACTGGTTTTTAAGCTGCTGTGGCTGTATAAAACTATACTTTTTACACAATCAATGATGTATCTTAATCCTCCAGAAATGGCTGTTGGGAATCAGCTAACTGACCTAATGTACACAGAGGTAAAGAAACATTATTTGAACAAGAATACTTCAAACACAAACGGAACAGAACAATACAAATTATAATGAGAATTCATGTGCATGACGGCACATTAGTTGGGTGGATGATTTCAACCAGTTTACATTCTATTGAACTTTCGCCTAAGCTGGAATTCAAATCAACTAAATACAAAATGAGCACCGATTCACAATATATAACACAATATATATTTATACCTATAATATATAATTATATATATATTTATAATAATATAATAATATATTATGATGTTGTGATGGCTTATCCAATGTCTATAATTATGTCTTTTTGAAACTATAACTTCTCTTACAGACATTACACACAGTGGTATAACAGTGAATATTCCGACTGCTGTCTTTTATACAAACCCTCTGCAAACATTTGTACCACTCTTCAAAAGCTACATAGCATTCAAATCAAACAATTAAAGTGATTAATAATCATAATTATGCCTATCAAATGAGTCATTTTGGCAACTTGGGCACGATCAGTTTAACAAGAGGTCTTAATTAGAACACTGGCGAAAGAAACTAACTGCCACATTCAATGTAACACACGCGCAATTCCAATACAAAGGTTAATTTCTGTACTCTATGTGTAATAACATGATTATAAAGTATCGATTTACATCTGATTGTCATTACAAAATATCTATAAATCAAGTTTTCTATAAGTTATAAAAGCAGAACAGAGAAACCTCTAAAAAATACCATGACAGAGAGAGATTTTGAGAACCTTATGTTTCATTTTTGCAGAAAGGCCTTCTAACAATATAAAGACATTTGACATATTCTCTTACTGTATATATATATGCTCTATATAATATGGCTGCATGCCATGCCGGATTTTAAAACTTTATATCAGCCGTTATGTATTTACATAAATCTTTCCCAATATTGACAATGGTAAAGGTCAAATTCAAAACATGGTCATATGAGCATCCACTACCATCTACGTAGTCCCATGGGTAAATCATGAACTCTATTCTGTACGGAGAATACTTCTAGTCTTTCGAAAAGGTTTTCGGTGACACGAGGCGTCCTCCTCGAAGATCTACCCAAACCCGTTTAGAACATTGAAACATTGAGGACCTAGAGGAAGAGAGAAACTGTTTTTTAGTATTCACGTTCTGTACAAATGGGAGGATACATTCAGGACTTGCACTGACATCGCTATCAGACACATCCGTATACCATGAACACCCCAAAACAACAACCCAATACCAACCGAATCATCCATGATAGAAGACGGATCAAAATAGTCCGGCTTCAGTTCCGATCGCTCCCTGCGATTCTTCGACGCTGGCTGTTTAGGAGAGAACCACAGTTCAGTTACAGAACTGGCATCTTGACGGCATGACAGTGAGAAATGGTTTCATTCTGAAAACTACGAGGAAACAGACACACGGCCAAGTACATCACGTTTACCAGATCGATATCCATGGTGTCGAAATCCATGCCCTCGTTGAGGTCCTCCAAGCGATCCTCGGACGACATCATCACGTCCTCGACGATCGGCTCCTCGTCGTCCTCCATGAGCCCAGACCCTCGCCGGCTGCGGTTTCCCAGGAAACCAGAGGAGAGACCAGCTGTTAGAGGACGTTCAAACACCTAGACCTATACACGTCTGCTTACGCATGGCATGCACTTCTTACATGGCGTGCTGCATGTGGCTCCTCATCTTGGCGTACTGCATGCTGGCACGCTCCTGCTGCTGCCGGGCCTCCGTCTGCTGCCTCTGGGCCAGCATCCACGTCACCTGGGTGCTGGGGACAGAGTGACAGAGCCACAGAGGGACAGAGACACAGGTCGTTAATTACGTCATACCAGTATCCCCACCCCCCTTGATTTATCTTGTGTATCTCACAAGGGGCGTTTAGAGGGAGGACTAGCGTGTAAATGTGACGCATGCAGTTGACGCAAAGGGGGAGTTCCTTTATTTTTCAATGTTGTGTGTGCTGGGGACTAGTGTTGTGTTCTCATAGGAAGACACGCTTCAGTACTTGTAGTCCATGGGGTCTTGGTGATGGTGCTGCGGGTGGGGCTGGTGCGGCTGCGGTTCCGTCGTCATGGCGTACACGCCCGCGTAGCCGTCGTCCGTCGCCCTCGGCTTCTTGGGGTCCCTCAGGACGGTGGAGGTGAGGTGGGGGGAGGGCATCATCCCCGGCGTCTGGGCTCCCTGCTCGCGGCTCAGCCACGCGGCGTCCGTGCTGCTGCAGCTGGTCTCCTCTGCCGAGGGAGGGGAACACGTGGGGGGTTAGACGGTACAGGAAGAAGCTCGACGGGAACTTCATTGGGTTCAAATGTTACAGGAAAAAGCTCGACGGGGAACTTCATTTGTATTCATGAGAAAGCTCTTGGAAGAATGTCAAACGCCGCCGCCGCCGACAACGTGAAGCACTTCACCTTCTGGAGGTTTCCGCTTGCCGGTGCTGGCCGGCTTGGCCTTCTTGCTCCTGACCGTGGAGCCCCGGCTGCTGAAGCCGCTGATGACCGACATGGTGTCGTCGTCTCCTCCGGCCTGGAGGGAGTTCCTGTAGGAGATGAGGGGCAGCCAGCAGTCCTCCCGCTGCAGGGCCATCTGGAAGGTCATGAACCGCTCCAGGTACAGGTGACTGCGGGGAAAAGACCCCCCGAGGGGGAAACAACGAGCTTGAACGTTCGTTATCGAGGTTCTCCGGCTCTGGGAAGGTCTTCACTGCTCCCAATAGATACAGATGATCGCAGTCTCTTTTGTCGGGGGTACTTACACCGTCTTCTTGTCCTGTCGGAGCAGTTTGGAGGAGAACTCGCTCAGGATGTCCAGAAAGGTGAGGTTGAGAGGTGGGTTTCCCTCTCCCTGAGGACTGGGCTCCTTGAAGGCAAACTCGATGCCATCCCTGAGCAGAGAAGGAGACATGTTTGGTAACAAGAAACAAGATGGCCGACGTATCAATCCACAACGACTGTAATATTAACGGCGGTCGAAAACCCGCTTGTTTACATGACAATTAGGCCGTTGGCTGCTCCCAACGTACTTGTGTAACATGGCTATGGCCTCCCTGTTCTTGAGCTGATCCAGGCCGAAGGTCAGGGAGAAGCGTCGGGCCAGCTCCTTAATGCCGCAGAACGAGGACGAGGAGCGGTCGAAGTTGCACCCGAGATCTGACAACATCTCGTTGAACAACTGGAAGACAAAATCATAAACCCATTTAACTGAATCCATAAAAATAAATAAAAAAACATGGACAAATGATGATTTTTAAATATACACCGTCTGTTTTCCCCTCAGATGTCTCGTGTATGAGCATTGTAGTTTGAGGGGCAGAGGGTCGTCTTACCTGCTGCAAACTCAGAATGAGTGTCTTGGCACACTGGATTTTATCAATTTGTCTTGTTTTAGCCATGGTCTCCTTAATGATATCTCCATAATCATTGTAATACTGCAGAATACAAAATTATAAGAAAACAACACACTTGAATGGAAAAATATGAACAGGACTGATTCACTCAAGGAAACTTGGGAAAGGGGGAAAATACCTACCCTCATGTACTGCTTAAATATGTCCGCTCCAGTGTCCATCTCCACCACGTTGTAAATGATCAGCTTGCAGTAGGCCGCCAGCAAGTTTCGCCTTTTATGCAACGCCTCGATCTTACTGGCCTCGTCATCTTGCTGCCCGTCTGCAAACAAACAAACGTTACGTAAGCGTGACAACGCGAATCGGGCAATTAAATCAGAAGATTGCCGGTTCGATTCTCGGCCGTGCTATATTACGTTGTGTCCTTGGGCAAGGCACTTCACCCTACTTCCCTCGGGGGTAATGTCCCTGTACTTACTGTAAGTAAATGACTAAATATAAAATGTAAATGGATCCCGGCTGGTCGGCCAAGTCGGGACCCTGTCCGCGGGGCTCTGACCTGCGCTGTTGTTGTCCTCGTCCTGGTCGATGAAGACGTGGTCCAGGATGAAGCTGAGCAGCTCCGCCTGGAGGGAGGAGTCGGGCGTGTAGATCAGGCTCTCCAGCTGCTCGCGGCCCGACGACACGATCTGGTGGCTGAAGATCATCAGGGCGTCACACAGGATGGTGAAGGCCTGGGAAACAAGCAAGCAGAACGCCTCAGCAACCCCACACGGGAGGGAAAACAAGCGCCGGAGGGGGGTGTTGTTTTGCGTTGGGAAACAGGGAAGATCTGGGATAGATCTGGGAGGTCCCCATGGAGATGGATCCCCAAAGGCGGGGGACGTGCGAGGACCCACCTGCTCTTTGACTGTGGTGTTGACGCTGGTCAGGTACCGCTGGCACATCAGGCAGAACGCCCTCATCTGCTTCCTCAGAGTCACCATGTCCCCCTGGGAGTGGGAAGGGGTGGAGGAAAGACAGTCAGGCCACGTCGACAGGGGACGGGTTTTCGATTCCCCCCCTGTTGTCGTCATTACGTGTGGGGGGGGAAAGGAAGGAGGGTGAACGCGGGGCGTTACCTTTTTGGAGCTGCCCTCGGACACCTTGGCGAGGTGCCACAGGATGATGTAGTGTGTGCACTGCATCGCGTGGATGACAATCTGGTTGGGGACCACACACGTTAGGGACAGTTGGAATGAGAGAGCATCGTCACAAACTATGCTGGGTCGGGTCAGGCTTCGGGGGTGTACCTGCTCGGGCATGTCCCCGTTCTGGAGACCCGTGTTGAGTAGTTTATAATTGCTGGCGAATAAATCCCATTGAGAGAGGTCGTGTGCGCTGTGGGAGGAGAGAGACACAGGAGAGAGAAAGAGAGAGAGAAAGAGAGAGAGACACAGAGAGAGAGACAGACAGAGAGACAGAGAGAGAGACACAGAGAGAGACAGAGAGAGACAGAGAGAGAGAGACATGGTTGAAATCAGGGTGTGACAGCGACGGGGTGTGACAGCTGGACAAGAGCAACCGCCACGAGGCCCGCGGTCTTACTTGTGGAAGGCGGTGATTCTCTTCAGCGTGGACAGAACCTGGTACGCATCATCTTCATCAGGCTCCTCCCCCTGGAAAAAATAACAAAACAAAGAATGACATCACCAACGAAACCGTGCAATCTGAACGCTGTACACCACTTCCGAAACAATAGCACAAGAGTGAGATGATCATCTCATGCCCCTCAGCCCGAACCTCTTGCAAAAAGTCCTCCAGGAGCCGGTTGAACTTGTCCACCAGCTCGTCCAGCAGCTGGGAGCGGGCGATGTCCACCTTGTTGAAGATGGTGAACTCCTCTTTGCAGAGGGCGTGGTAGGTCATGGAGCAGGCCTCCAGCACGTCTGTCTCCGTGTGCTTCTCCACCACCTCCCGGATCTGCCGCATCAGAGACTCCAAGTGCTTCACACACACACACACGCACACACGCACGCACAGTAAGTAAGATACAGTTTGCAATAAATAATGAATTCCAATGCAACTACTTTTCCTCACAAATCCACATTTCGGTTCACCTTTTCTAATCGACCGGTGGTGTAGATTTCCAAGTCAAAGAACTGCGGTAGCTGGAGCAAATTGGTCACTTTTTCCGCGTCGACCGAGTACTGCGAATAGATTTAAGAATAAGAACAAGCAAGAGTTTAATTGAGTCTCAGGGGGGCGGAAGCAAACTTGGCCGACTTGTATAATTGGACGAATCAGTATGTAAACGGACACCTTGGCCAACAACAGAGGCAACGCCACGGCAAAAATCTCCGTGATTTTCGTCCGGTCATCCAGCTGGGTCTTCTTCTCCTTGGCGGTCAAGACCTTTGGGAACGATTCAGAACAGCCCGATGAAAAAGTCTGAAAGCCGGCTTAAGAGATGTGAAGGAACACGGAGCCCCTAAGGGGAAGGACTCTGTGCTGGAGCTGGGGGGGGGGTGGTTGGGGGCAGGAGGACTCACCCTCTTCCCTGACCCTCGGCCCACGGGAGGGTGGCACTCGCAGGCCTGCCGTACGGCACAGAGCATGAGCTCTATCAGGGCCGTCTCCTGGCGGTCCGTCAGGGCTGAAACAGAGAGGGACCGATATGAATAGGAGAGGGCGACAGATGGATACATAGGAGAGATGTAGATAAATGAGACGTAGAATATAGGGAGAGAGAGATAGATATAGAGAGAGAGAGAGAGGAGAGAGAAGAGAGAGAGAGAGAAAGATAGAAAACAGGTAAAATTACGTTTCAACACACGACTGTCAACTAAAACGTGGATTGCCGGAGTCTGATTGAGCGGGGGCTGAGCGGGGGCGAGAAGCGCCCATCCTCCCCCTCTCCCTCACCCCTCCTCCCTCCCCCCCTCCTCCCTCCCCCCCCTCCTCCTCACCCTCCTCCCCCGGCATGGGCTCGTCCAGCAGCAGGCTGATCATGCTCTCCCAGTCCTTCAGCAGCTCGGCGGCACACTCCCACAGGCTGTCCACCAGGTAGGCGCCGTGCTCGTGGAGCTGCAACACAGGGGAGCCGCCAGGCCCTCGTCAGTCAGCTGACCGACGCGTAACACTGTACAAGAAGCAGCTGTTCGTTACTTGTCGTGGTGCCCGACTTTCCGAATTTGGTCTGGTGAGCGGGTTATGCCGTACTGTACTGAAGGCTCTTTTGGCACGTCACTTTGGATGAAACCGCACACTAAATCGATCACGTGGATGCGTGACATGTCACGCGAGTCACACTATGGTCACAATCAACAAAGGCGGCTGCGGGAGAGACCCACCTCGCTCTCCAGGAAGAAGAAGACAGTGGTCTTGATGAGGCTGCCGTTGTGGCTCTGCCTACCCCCTCCTGGGCAGCCCCTCCTCCTCCGGGCCCCGGTGGCTGAAGAGCCTGCGAACGACAAACGACCGTCAGTATCACTCGTCCTCCTCCCCTCGCCTTCCCTAAAACAGAGGGGTTCCTCTTCCACGGCCAGGGGGACCGGGAGGGGGAGCCAGTCGAGTCCAGGCCCACGCTCGGACCACTCGATCGATGTCATTCTTTTTCTGTGTGTGTTCAAAAACGGGGGGGGCTTCCTCTCGTACTTTCGACAGGGGTGTTGGATCAGACTCACTTCTTGTAGAGGAACTCCCCGGTGGCCACGGCCAGCGGCCTGTGAGCGGAGTAGACCAGGTGGTACACGCTCTCGCAGTCCTCCGCCGTGAGCACCTCGTCGCTGCTACTGCGGGGAGAGGGAGAAACGAGAAACACTTTCTCAGTGGGACAAGCCGAGGATGAAAAGCGTGTTTTGGGTGATGGGTTCGGTAAGGCGATGAAGGCACGCTACTTCGAAAAACAATCGTTTTAGGACGATGGACGGGAGCGTACTCTCATCAAGGGAACGTTTTTCTAAAAAAGGCAGGGATACTTACTGTAAGACCAAGGTCAACAGCTTGATGGCTTGAACGGCGACGTCATACTCCTTGTCCAGGGTCATGGACACGATGCGATCCTGTCAACGACAGCGGCATTAATATGTGGACGGGGCCGGCCGGCCAGAGGGCTCCGGGGGTCAGGGGGCGTCCGGCTCACCTTGAAGCGGCTGGTGAACAGCTCCAAGCGGGTGTTGAGCTCACGGTTGTAGTACAGGCCCTGGAGCGCCGTCAGACACTTCAGCCTCACCTCGCCTTGCTGCCGGAGAGAGAGAGAGAGAGAGAGAGAGAGAGAGAGAGAGAGAGAGAGAGAGTCGCCGTGAACGACAACGTTCTCAAAAGTTTCGGGGCGTTTTCGACGTGGTCCCCCCGCCAAACGGACCGCGGTTGTTTTTGTTTTTTTAAACAACAGATACTGATTGTAAGCTTCAGAATACGAAACAATGGATGGACATGATTATACCTTGTCGTGCATCGTCCATCCAACGTACTTCAGATAACTGTCGTTGAGAAATGCGTCGCTGTACAACTTCATCCACACCCCAATCTCCTCGATGCAGATCGCCCGGATGTCGGCTATAGCATCGCTGAGGAAGAGAAAAGAGGCTTAGCAAATACATTTGTCAAAATAAGTGTTTAACATTTAGTTCATTTAGTCGTGAGCTATGATGTTTATAATCCAATATGGAGTCAGATGGCTGAGCCGATAGGGACTAGGGCTATTAATCAGAAGGTTGCCGGTTTGATTCCCTGCCGTGCAAAATGACCTTCACACCAGCTGTGCTATATGACATTGTGTCCTTGGGCAAGGCACTTCCCCCTAATTGCCTCGGGAGACTGTCCCTGTAATTACTGTAAGTCGCTCTGGATAAGAGCGTATGCTAAATGACTAAATGTAAATATAAAGAGATACAGAGGCATCTTAATGGCCTCCTCAATTCCTGTCTGATCTGTAGCCATGTGTGCCATTAAATAGATTGCCTTTGTTATTGTTGTTGTCTCGTCTTTAACACAAGGTGGCGGCCAAGAGCCAAATATCTCAAGAGAGAGCTCCGAGTCTGCACTGAGATTTGAGCAGCTTGCAGACTTCGCTAACATCGGCTGACTCAGCACCGGAGATCAGTTTCCATACCGAAATGAGGGAACCATGTGGCATCCCGGAGGAGCCTCTCCCCAAGACCAAACACGATTCGAAAGACGGTTTTGAAAAAAGAATCACGACCAACACATTCCGGTCGAATATCGAAACACGCTCCAAAACATACCGGTATCGGTGAACAAACACTCCTTTGAATATGGCATTCATCATGTTTTCGATCTCATCTTGATTTTCCTGAAGCTGGAAGGAAGCACACGGAAAGCAGGTATTAGAAGGACTATACAACTATGAAGTGGAGTCAGATGGCTGAGCGGTTGGGGAATCAGACTATTAATCAGAGGGTTACCGGTTCGATTCCCGGCCGTGCAAAATGATGCTGTGTCCCTGGTTAAGGCACTTCACCCTACTTGCCTCGGAGGGAATGTCCCTGTACTTACTGTAAGTCGCTCTGTATAAAAGCGTCTGCTAAATTACTAAAATGTAACTGTTGGTCGTGCCTTCGCGCTGGAGGCCACACCCCCTCACCTCTTTGCGCTTCTGTAACAGGAGCTCCAGCCTGTCGTTGGCTCGCTTCCCCACGACCTTGTTCCTCTCCGTCTCGTACTGCCTCTGCGTGTTGTCCATGTTGATACTGAGGTTCAGAGCCACGTTCACCAACGCCGTCATCAACCTCAATGCTTCGGGGGGGGGAGAAAGAGAGAGAGAGAAAGAAAAAGACAAAACGTCCTTTACTCCCTAATCCCGTTAAACAGACCCGTACGGATAAGAAACTCGAATCGTCTCGACGATGAAAAGTTTCGACTCCGTGCTTTCAAAACGGCCCCGGTCTCTCGTTGCGGCGCGGCGCTGACCTGCGAGTGTGCTGGTGTGTCGGAAGGCTCGGACCTGGGAGTCGGAGAGGCCGGTGAGCAGCGAGATGACCGTGTCCATCATGTACTCGTCGTAGATGATGCTGTACTGGCACTGCCTCACCAGGACGCCGATGAACTCGCAGAAGCTCGACTTGAACTTCTTCCACTGGGGCCCGGCCGTGGTCAGCGGATAGTCCCCGCTGTCCTGTATTGAGCATCGACACAATTCTGCGTTACACCGTTTTTTCCCGCCCGACCCGCCGGCGCACGCCATCTCTCTCGGGCCTCGGCGCCGGAGCGTACCTCGTCGAACTCTTCCGTCATCTTGCGGATGATCTCCGAGTTCTGCATGTTCCGGAACATCTCGCCGCTGACGGCACCTGCGGAGGCAAAACGATCCCGGTCACGGCGTGTTCGTCCGTCGCAAAAGGGGGACGTCGACCAAACCGATCTTTGACACCTGAGCCAGGTAAACAAACAAAACAACAGCGAGCACCTACCTTTACAGCCAGAGCACTGGATGAAGAAGTTGATCAAGTCCAGGAGAGCCATGTCCCGGTCAAGCTTGTACGACTCAATCCAGTCATCTACAACGGACTGAGTTATAAATAAACAGATCAATACATCACTTCAGTAGTTCGCGATGAATATTATGAGACAGTGATCCAAACGGTCAAGTCTCCTGCCTACCTGAGTGGCACTTTTCCCCATCTTCACCACCTCAAACAAGGTCATCGTCTCCATCCCGTTCTCCTGGTGACGGCCGTTCACTCGACCCACACCTGTGCCCTTTCCTCCAGGCCCACCTTTGGCCTTTTCTCCCGGGGCTTTTTTCCCCTTCTTGCCAGCCTGGGGGGAAGCATAGGAATAACATTTTACCAACATGTAAATGCATGGGACACATGCTGGAGGCCTGGCACAGTGTGACAATAGTCATATGTCATAGGACCTTGTTTGAGCACACACTAGTTTTGACGTGTCGCAAAGTAACTGGGAATATGCCAGAAATGATGCCTCAAATGATGGAGCTTTAATCGTGTTCACAGAACCGGACTCACTTTCCCTTTCCATGTCTTTGGATTCTTTCCATCAGGATCCTCAAGGTCTGTATCAGATGACAACTGTGTATCAGCCTCCCTGTTGAGACAATTCAAACTTATTTTGCTTTTGAACTCAATAAAATGCTTTCCCCACACACGCATAACAATTTGGACATACAACCACATGAACAAAGTACTCACTGAGGAAACTGGAAATCTGAGTTTAACTCTTGTGCTGCTATCATTTCTTTAACATTTTCTTTTCAGACCCTTGCAAATCAGGATGGGCTTCCTCTCCTCAAGTTCTGACCTAATGGGTGTTAAACCTTGAACAAAAGAACACAAACAACTGTTTGATTTGAAAGTAACACTATTGGTTATGTTATCTCCATAATAATTACCACTACCACGAATTTAAACTGCATAAAAATGGCAAATTCCAAACTCTATAAAAGCTTTCGGAGGAGGATGGTGCCGTTATCTTCAATTTACAGGTCAAAGGTCATGGTGATTATCATTTGGGCACAGATGTCACAAAACAGTTTTGGTTTAGCTTTTAGGGTGCGATAAAACATCATATGGTCACGCACTTGACAGTTACATAGACATAAATGAGGCTGTTATATATTGAATAAAGACCAGAAAACACATTAAAAAGCATTCATTTCCATCCATTTTGAGGCCTATTCCATGTAAGGCCAGCTACTGTACTATTGCTACGTTCTTAAAATACTCATCTTTTTGCATTGCCATTGGATAATGTCGGGTGCTTGGCTAGTATGGCTGACGAGATAGCATTGGCAGTGAATTAATTAGCGAGCTAGCGCTACGCTAAAAACAATTGACACTATCGTTAAAACTAGTTAGAACTCAACTCTCTCGAGCTACCCGACAAAGCCAGTGTTAGGCTGCTAGTAGTTAATATCGAAAATATACTTCGAACTGGTGGTGTTAGACAAAACATGCACATGGCTTAAGTAAGTGTTCACGTTAGACTTATAGAAATATTTTTTTTATAAATAGATATATTTGAATGTTCTAAGTATTGTCGTATTGAAATTGTCAGTGTGCACTTGGTACTGTAGCTTAATTGACCAGCTATCGTTAGCCAACTACCAAATCTTGCTCTTCCGCGTAAACAATGTTTTTGACGCTCTCCATTTTTTGACAGCGAGCTCTCTAAACGTCACACAGAAAGCCAAACCAGTTTAGCTTATTGAAATTGGTTATATACAAATACTTTTGTCTGCTATTCTTTAAAGCTGTAACATTATAATGGTAGATCTCGTATCCGTCTAAAATCACTAGAGCTTGTCAATTATGGACATTGTGTTGACATAAGCTAGCAGCAGTATAACTAAACTAGCCAACAAGCTAACGCGTCGAAGGTGGAGTCGTGCTAGCTGACTAGCTAGTTAGCGAGCTAGCACTAGCTAGGCTAGCTATCATAGCGAGCTAACTTGCGCCTTGCAGGGCAATCACTTATTTTAGCCAACGCTCATGCTCACCTGACATATCAGCACCATGACAGAGCTGCAGAGCTGTTCATCTCTTCCTTAATAAACAGTACAGCGACATACAACGACAGATTCCAAGAATCTTATCCGCCATTTTACAACTTACCTTGCTGTTTGAATCAATCCCTTGCTAAAAACATAAATCAAAATGATCCAGATGTTGCAGAAGGTATAACGTTTTTACGTGTGTTACTTTGCAAGTCCAACAAATAACATGAATCACTTTTAGAAATAACGTTAGTGCTTTGGGGCAATCTTATTCCGTACAATTCTATAGCTACACTAGAGCTAGCATGGCTCAGTTTGTTGTTTCTATACTAGCTAGCTAGATTTGTATAGCACATGCACCACCTGTCGGCAATATTGTACAGTACACTTATTGACATTACGCATGCACGCAGCTCAACTGGAAGGTTATCCCTGGTATTTCAATACTTAGTCTAGTTTTCTTTTCATATTGAAATTATAGACGTTTCATGCATTTGTCATGTTTTCACATACGTACGTTCAACCAAATATTTCAGTCTAATCTCATACATATTGTGTTTCAGACTAGGATGGAAAGGGATCTAGACAGGTTACTTTGTTACCCAACGTTCTGTTGCAGTGATAACAGAAAGTTTGTGAACGCTTTGGAACTAACTATATCTGTTGGCTATTCCTTCCAAATGTGAATTATGTTTTGTATATTTCTATCTAAATAGAATCTTTCACAACTCATAACATTTCAATTGCTTCAATACTGTTTCTACTGTTCTCAGCCGTAAACTATAGTCCATAGTTCAAGAGAATATAATATACCGTTTTTGAGTTCATATTATAAGGTTAAATGTATTTTTTAATAGCCCTGTAAAGGCTACATAGTGAACTGTCCAACTGTAATTTTAGAGAAACCAATCTTCATCAAACGCAGTTGTTATTTCAGAGGATGGACATTAGAAACGTTTATACGTCCAAAGATATCAACATGAATTAGAAAGAGACATTTTAGGGCAGAAGCTTTAATATAACAATATAAAAATAATATGTACATCAAATGAAATAACCGTTACGTACACACTGCCCAGATCCCTTATCACAAACTGTTCCACAATTTACACACAGACAGCTTTGAATAAATATTCTACAGTAAACGTAGCTGATAGAAGTTATCAGCAGAATCTGCTGGAATATGGATCTTAGTATAAATATAACTGCAGCTGCATTCCTGATGGATGTATAGTCAACCCCACAGGATAAAAAACAATTCTAATACATCAAGATAAAAAAAAACATTTACCTAAATATGCTGGCCATTACAGATATGTGCAAATGTGACAATACTTTTAACGTACAGTACTAACACTTTCTGTCAATAATACACAAGTTTCCAGTGACCAATTTTCTATTTTTACTGTTTTGTCACAACTACAGAATGATAAATCACATACGATAGTGCTATTTCAACATGCACCACTTTTGACCTTTACACTAAAACCATCTCTTATAAGTTAAATAGTGTACATGACCTTACTTTAAGGAACATACATAGAAAATCTTTACATTCAAGTTTTTCCATGTCACTCAAGGGCATTTTCAATTATTGTATTCTAAAACATACATTGTGAATAATCAAAAATAAATACATAGTTGGACGTATTTCATCTCGTCAAGCATTGCCATGGACAAAAGTCAAAATTAATTGTACAAGTGTCCCATCCAGTAATAGTGTACAGTCTATTGATTTAGTATATTCAGACAACAGTATTCAAATAACACCACAAAGATGTCCTGAAACATTTGACCTATGAATATTCTACAAATGGAACAACAGTGGTCCGTTATAGTGAGAAGAGGTGTATTCCACAGTGATGCAAAAATAAACATTTCCAAAAAAATAAAAGACAGAAAGATTTGGAGAAAGAACAACCACCAGCACACTATTTACAAAGTCGAAGATCATGAAACCTGAATGACTTCAAAGCTAAACAAAAACGTAAGGGAGTTAAAGTACTATGTCGGGGACTCTTTTCAAACAAACATGAATGAACAGATTGAACACGAGCACAGGTGGTGATGAGCGAATGGGACAGCTGTCGAGAATGAGTAAACCAAAAGACCCGCTGATATCAATTAGAAGCTGTGGCGGGCCTGGCATTTTCTGATAGCTTCTCTGTGAATGCTTCTCCACTAGGGGGCAGTATAACGTAGTCTTTGCACCACACTTTTTACCTGACTGGTTTTACAGCTGCTGTGCGGATATATCAAATGAAACCAACAATGGCAAGTTTCAACACGTTTTATGACACCAAGCTACCTTTAACAGGCACAAAAAAAAATCTCGTTATTTACATACATTTCATAATAAATTTCAAAAGGCAAATTACAAGATGCAAATCCCCAAATTTGCAATAAAATGGCAGTTTTACACAAAGCTGTGCGTTTACAACAGAAGTTATTGTAACCAACTGACCTCTATGTGCGTGACGAAACGGACAAACATTCATAAGTGGACATAGTTTTCATTATTAATGTAACAGTATGGGGGTTTTTCAATGCTTTTGGAGAACATACACAAATGCGCTCTCACACCATCTAGACACACAAACACACACACACACACACACACTCTCTGGCGAGACGGTGGCTTTCACTTCCCTCCGTACATCCTCTCGATGTCGGTGAGATAGTGGTTCTTCAGCTCCTTCCTCTTGAGCTTGAAGGCGTCCGTCACCAAACCTGTCTCGGGGGTCCAGGGCTCTGGGCTCAGACGCACTTTCACGCGGAATCTCAAAACGTTGCAGTTTGACTAAGAGGGGAAAAAAAACAAACGATGCATATTCAAATCAGCAAGTAGACTACGTCAAATGATGTGTTTATTCTATGAGGACCTGTTTTGTGATCTTGGTGCATAATGTGTTTTTTTTTGTGTTTTTTTTACAGGGAAGGGGCTTACTTGAAGCTGCAGCCTCTCTGATGGCCTCCAACACCTCCTTCTCCATCGCTGGGTCGTTGCAGATCTCCTCCCAGGTGCTGGTAATACCACTCCTACTGGCCCGTTCTGTCAACTGCTTCTGATTTGGTACCACAAAGCTAATCACATAGCTATGTTCACTGGATAGAGAAGAACATAGAAAAAAACCACTTAAAATCATTCAAACTGCAGACACAGGGAAAACGTGAAACGGAGTCTACACCTGAAACGGACCTGTTTGCGTATGCGCAGATGTTGTCGATGAGGGGGCAGTTCTTCAGGGCCGATTCCACTTTCCCCAGCGAGACGTACTCCCCGGCCTGCAGCTTGACCAGGTCCTTCTTACGGTCTGTGGGAAAGGAACAGACCGGTCCATTCATCAGTGAGGTCATCAGACGACCGGCTCGCAGATGGAGGACGATCTGCCATCCGTCACGACAAAAACAAAAAACAAGCTCTCCGTGTCTCCTGGCTGCCGTACACAGCACGTGTCTCGACTTCAACTTGATTTATCCTTCAAAAGGAAATGAGCGTGCGGCAGGGGTCAGAAACGCAGACACAGAACAGCATCGCCAAACGCCGACAACATTACACAACACAGACACACAACGGAGACACACCTTCCCCCAAAGCCAATGACAGGGTCCAATTGGGACGGTAGCCAAACAGCAGTGTCTGGATGCGCTGTGAAGGTCGACCCCCTCCCCCCCCCCGACAACTCACCCACGATCTGAAGGCAGCCGTCCGCGTGGATCTCGCCCACGTCTCCGGTGCAGAACCACCGCTGGCCGTTCTCGTCCACCACAAAGTCCTCGTTCAGGTGGTCGCTCTTGTAGTAGCCCATGGTGATGTTGGGCCCGCCGAGCATGATCTCCCCCCGGGGGTGGGGCTTGTCCTGGCTCGTGTACCCGCCTTGCGAAGAAAACAAACGGCAGGTTCAATGAACGAGGGAGGATATCACACCAGCTGTGCTAGTATGACGTTGTGTCCTTGGATAAGGCACTTCCCTATTCCCTGACTTACTGTA
Source organism: Mallotus villosus (assembly GCA_903064625.1). Taxonomy (NCBI): domain Eukaryota; kingdom Metazoa; phylum Chordata; class Actinopteri; order Osmeriformes; family Salangidae; genus Mallotus; species Mallotus villosus. The sequence goes on along the minus strand of CAEFZP010002324.1, from coordinate 164,924 downwards.
AGTCGCTCTGGATAAGAGCGTCTGCTAAATGACTAAATGTTAACAGACGTACCTTCGACCCAGTCTTTCAGCTTCAACTCGGAGCAGACGAGGGGGGCCCCGACTCGCCCGGTGCTGTAGTCCGCCACTGAGGAGAGAAACACAAAGTCCACAGATGAAGATGGAGATCAGGGAACCCGAGGAGAGCCGACCCCGTCTCACTGACCGGATAGCTGCTTTGTGCGCCACAAACCGTTTTTTGTGTCGTAAAAACAAAGCCAACAGGTCTGACTGTGGTACACTAAATAGGGCATACCCTCAGCATCCCTTTAGCTAACTGGGGACTTGGGTCTTTGTCCTCGAGTTACATGGCTGATTTCGGGGGCTGATTGAAGGCCTTGCAGCTATGCAGGAAGTACAGTGGTTGAAGACTGCTGATTTGTCATCATTTTCGATTGGCTAATACTGTGTGTCACAATCGAAAGGTTACTAGAGACTGAATCAAGTAGTTGTGAATATCCAGACTGCGTATAAATGGTTTCATACTGTGGTCATGTATAGTATCACCATATACTGTAGGCTATATATTGACACAACCAAGTGGCATGAACATTACAGGACTGATAACCCCGACTATCATTCCTGTGGTATCAACAACCAGTTCTCGTTCATCATTTCATCATTTCATCATGTTGCTGCTTGAACAGACCCACTTATGAGACTGTGCTCCCCACATGCACAGAAACCCCCCCCGGGCATCTCAAGAGATCGTTTAAAGGTTGCTCGGATGGGACCACAAACTAAGGGAAAGCCCAGGTCATCAGACATTCCCAGCTTTAATTTTCCCCAACAGCGAGTAATTAAATTGGTCTTAAATTAGAGACTAGGACGCCTAGTATCCTCCCATTAGAGACATAGTCAGTCCTTCTTATTAAACCTCCTCCCTCCCCCCTCCCTTTCTCCCTCCTCCTCCTCCCTCCCTCCCTCCCACCTCGAACCCCCCCCTTCTCCTCCTCCTCCTCTCCCCTCCCTCCCTCCTCCTTCTCCCTTCCTCCTCCTCCCTCCCTCCCTCCCCCCCACCTCGAACTCCCACTCCTCCTTACTCTCTGTGATGGTCCCGGCTCCGCAGGTCTCCGTCAGCCCGTAGCCCTGCCCCACCGGGCAGCAGAAGCACACGTTCATGAAGCGCTGGGTGGTGGAGGACAGAGGCGCCCCTCCCGACAGCATCATCCGGATGTTTCCGCCCAGCAGAGCCTTCACCTTCTTGAACAGAATCCTGGGCCCCACACACACACACGGTCGACAAGACGTTAGCAAGGCGCGACGATGCGCTTCCCCCCCACATTCCTCCACCCCATTTGTCGAAAGGACAAATTGTACAAACAAACTGGTCAGTCGGAGACGACCGTCTAATTTTACGACGTACAGACATTCCTGAGTGTATCCGTTCGATAACAAGATCGGATCCAGTATCGGGTACGTGTCGAGTAGGGAATGTTCTAGAAGGACCGTGGCCCAGGCGTACTCACAGGTTGCAGATGGGGGCGTCGTAGCCCATTTTAATCTGCTCCAGTTTGTAGTTGTAGCCCAGCCTGAACAGAGTCCGCTGCATGTAGTTCATCTCCTGCACCTTGTTCATCACATTCTTATAGATGCGGTCCATTATTTCCTGGAAGATAAAACGAGAAACCCTAATCAGGTCTTTCCGTTTCCACGGAACGCATGTGTACAAATATTTACACGCAGGAAGTCTTCTCGTGCCACGTGATATCCTTTACTTGACAAATGGTTCGTCACAGCCTTCACACCAGTCTTACAGAAGCAGGTTTATAAAAAAACAACTAAAAAAAAGTTATCTTACCGGAACAGCTGCCATCAGCGTGGGCCTCAGCACAGAGCAGTCTCCTTTACTTCCCTTTTTGATCTTGGTCGACTACGGAGGACAAATATTTCAGCGTGATCCCTTCGCCTATGGGTGTCACATTCAATGTCCTCGCGTTAAAAAAACACTTAAGTACCTGGTCGGAGAGAGTCTGTGGCGACGAGTATCCGATCCTGCAGCCGTGCGTCACGCAGGAGATCTCCGCGGTCATCTCCAGCACGTGGGCCAGGGGCAGGTACCCGATGTAGGTGTCCGTGGGCCTGAGGAGAAGAACGCGGAGGAACGTGAGCGAAAGCGAAACAAATCTCAAAAACGCTGACATCATCCCCACCGCTGCCAACGTGACGGCGAGCGGTGGCGAGGAGGAAGCCTGATCCCATGATCTGCAGAGGACGGCGCGCGTGGATCGCCGAGTCACGGGGGGGGGAGGGGGGGGGGTGTGTGGGTTTACGATCAAAACCAAATCGGATTTGTAATCTCCCCATCTGGGTTACGACACTGCAGCGCGTGGCACCGCGTCGGCCCTGTGAATCCCCAGCGGTGTAACGCCCCCGGCTGAAGTAAATGACCCCTCACCCCAGGCCAGGAATCCTCTCACACTGGCCCGTCATGCCGGCTATCAGGTTACTGTGGATGATCATGACGCCTTTGGGTCGGCCGGTGGAGCCGCTGGTGTACATGACGACGGCCAGATCCGTGGGCTGGGCCGACTGGACCTCTATGCTCGCTGGTAGGAGAGGAGACACACAGACACACACACACACACACCTGTCACTAAATGGGATAACGCCATAAGAGTGTCAACAGCTCATGTCTGACTGTGCTCCTATAATCCGATGTCTTATCTGTGTAATGCTCTTAGGGTACAAGTATGACATCTATGCACTCAAGTGTTAACTTTACATGTGTCTTTTTGGTGTTTGACATCCCCCCTCCCCCCCTCTCCACTCACAGTTCTCCGGTTTGGCTCCCAGGTCTTGTACGGCCTGCATGCTGTGGATCTGGACGCTGTCTGGGTAACCAGTCTTGCTGATGGTCTTGTTGTCCACGTAAATGATGTGTTTCAAGTTTGGAATCTCTCCCAGCGCATGCTGTACAGGACAGACGGATCATTACAATGTTTAAACGGTATTTCTTGGGGGTTTTGTTGCAACGTGAAGGTCTTGTCCAAGTACATTTTTCCAGTTTGTAACCTCTAACAGAATGCGCTGTACAGGACAGACCTATCGTTACAATGTTTTAACGGTATTTCTTTGGTTGTTTTGGTTATTTTTAGGACATTGGCATTTGTTCTCATCCACAAATGAAGACGCTGACTGTACTTTGAGTTTGGTCTCCAGAAGCTCAGCACTAGTGATGAGGTGAGTGGCCCCACAATCCTTCAGTCCATAGGCCACCGCGTCCTCCCCCAGCGTAGCGTAGAGCGTCACCACTGCCAACGCAAGCAGAGTTTTGTCATTAGCTAGTCAACGAACAACAAATTAACCCACCAAAAAATCACAGACGTGTCATACATTTAATCATTTAGCAGACGCTCTTATCCAGAGCGACTTAGAGTAAGTACATGGATATTCCCCCGAGGCAAGTAGGGTGAAGCGCCTTGCCCAAGGGACACAACGTAATTTAGCACGGCCGGGAATCGAACCAGCAACCCTCTGATCACTAGCCCGATTCCCTAACCGCTCAGCCACCTGACTCCCTGTCATAACAAAGGTGTACACACTCACATGGAAAGTTGCGTCTGAGGCAGGCCTGCGCCGTGATCATCCACTCTGCCCGCGTCTCGCAGAAGATGGCGATGGTGGCCCTGGGCTGCTGGCCCAGCGCTGCCAGCCCGCTCCCCAGGCGGTCGATGATCTGGTCCACTTCGTCGTAGGACAGCCACCTGTACTCCCCCAGGATCAGCTGCAAGACAACACCCCCCAACGACACCCCCGAGGTGAGTGTGGCTGGCCCGCCCGCATCCGTGCCGCTAGGACACGCTATGAGCCTAGCTAGGACTTAGGGGCGACTCACAAGCCCTGGTTGTGAGTGCGAGCGAGGGGGGGGGGAAAAGCGCCGTTACCTTTTTGAAGACCTTCCCGTTGGGTTGCGTCTCGTTCTCCTCGCTCAACACCTCCCTGGTGCCGAGGCAGTCGGCCTTGCCGTATCGCCGCACGGCGTGTTTGAACAGCTTGTCCAGGGTGTCCTTGCCCTCAAACTCCTCCCGGGCCAGCGAGTCAAAGTGGTCCACGGAGCGATAGGGCCCCTCGGGTTTGCCGCTGGTCGACTTGGCTTTGAGTCTTTTGGCCATGGCTTTCTTCTTCCCCGGGTCAGTGAGCAAATACCATGGGACAAATGTGATCAGCGTGTACAGCCACATCAACAGGTACACGGGCGCGAACACGACGTAATGCATGTCTATCTTGCCTCCCATGGTCGAGGAGGAGGGGGGAGGAGCGATAGGCGCAGAGAGAAAAAAAAGAGCTCTTGCGGAAAGAGTGCGGTTCAGCCAAATACTTCAGCACGGGGGCGTGGAAAGGTAGAAGAGCGTGTGCCCAGACGGTGAATGAACAAGCCCTGAAGGTGCCGCCTTTGTTGCAAGCTTTACAGGTAGGTAGCAAGGTGACTTGTGAAGCAATGGTTGCGCGGAAGGAGAGGGGGAGGTTGGAAACATGGAGAGAAAGACAGAAAGAAATCAATGTTAGTTAGTCTGAAAGCTCGATAGATAATACGCCACGTTTCCCCCCAAGAACTCCCAAGATAAAAGAGAGAGCAAGTGTTGTGAAATAGCCCAAAGTTACAGCTGTTCGTTTCCCAGGAGACCCCCCATGTATGTTGTCAAAGCGACGGGCCCGCCGGGCGCTGGTACACCCCTCACACAAACCTCCCTTTGATCGCTCGCAAACAGAGCTGAGAATTTCGACACTTCGGACTTATTTCAACAAGAGTTTGTTGATTGGTAGGGCTTGCGGAGGAATGGATGTCCAATCCGTAATCTCTGGGAACGAGTCGTGCAAATCGAGCGTTGATAGAAATGTTTGATCCAAAACCAATGTCACAACGGCGGGGTACAATGAACGCTTACAGCTTGGATGTATGCGAGGCTTGTGTGGGGACGGGAAGCAGAAGAGCATTGATTCCTCGGCCCGATCAACAGATCTTTTGTCTAACAATTCAGATCATATGATCATTTGACGGAGGAATAATAATGACTGTGAAACGTTAATGAAAATGTCCCCTGGAGACATTTGCGATATGTAAATAGAAGAAAAAAAACAGACAGGTCGGAGGCCAGCAGTTTAGCGCTTTAAAGAGAGGCAAGGACACCGAAAACAACAGAGTTTAAGTCATTCCAGATCATTCCCTAAACTAGATAGTCGAAAGATGTACCACTTGGTGCAAAATGGTTGGTATTATCCTAGCTTCTTTACGTTATTGAAGACTAATGACAGTAATACTAATAATAAGATAGAATAATTACAAATGATAGGTGCCACAGCATAAATTGTTTTATGTCATCTTTACTTTTTAGGTAAAGTAATTTCAACCTAGATTCCAATCAAGCATCCAACCTGTAGAAGTGCTTAAGAACACAAGACGCTCATCGTGAGTGGTTTACAGTGCTCATGTGCAACTGATCTGTCTAATCCCATTTGCTACTATTGACACCAAGGAAAGACCTACATCACAAATCCAAAGGAATATGCTAGAATGCGCATATAACAGTTGCAACAGACGTCATTGAGAAACTGGTCATTATGAACATTTCACAATAAATCTTTCGGCCTGTCTTAATCCCTTAATCCATTGATGACTAATTTGACGTTGACAAGTACAATATTCAACATTTCGACCATTGAGAAGTCTACTTTCGCTAGAAAAATCGACGCCCATACACTAAAATGTGAGACGTAGGCCTATCAAATTGGGAAACTATTTAATTCAGTAGGCTATCCCATTCCCAAATTCTGATGCCACGTATCTGTTTTAACCCAATGACAAATCGTAAATCTTTAAAAGTGATACACATGTCAATTTATTCCATCTGACTGAGGAAAGACAATGAGCCAATGAAAAGACTATATTGACTATATGCAAATAATGTAGCCTACCACGTAAAGTAGACAACGGTTCGCAAAACACTAGAGCAGTAAGTTCATGCTTACCTCAAGTAGACAAACTGCGCTGTAAAGTTATTTTTCGATGAGAGGATACTTCTTTATTTTTAAGAATTTAAGAACTTTCTTGGTCAACGAGACTATCCTTTTGTCTGTGCTGTTCTTGGTACTGGACGGTCCTCTTATAGAATTGACACATGTCCTTGTAACCGCCCATACTTTTAACCGGTTAAGGGAGTATTTGACAGGAAGTGATGAAGTTTCTTCCAAACGTACTCGGAGTACCTGGTACTGCTGTGTGACTAACCCTTATTCATAGCGCCCACTCTCAAAGCCAAAACGTTCACGCTTCAAGACAAACACAGCTGTATCCTCATGCTATAACGTACACAAAAGAATGAAAGCAGTTGACCCACATAATCATGCTTTCGTACGCGTCTGGCCTACCAGTGCAATCATTTGGATTGGTTTTTACATGTTGTGTAGGTTGTATACCAATTAGGTTGCAATACAAAACGTTGCAATTTTACTTGCAATTCAGGTAGACTGCTTTATAGGACACGTTCGTGTTAGGACTATAGGGCTTGCATTTAATGGGTATTCGCTTGTAATTGTAATGGCCACGCTAGCTATAGTCAAATAGTAAACAGACTTGGTCCAGACCATAGACTATACTACAAACGCTTGCAGTGCTAGAGAGAAACGCTTGATATCTTTAGCTGTATACATGCTTACATAGGCTACTGTTCTCATTTCATTCATTCATTGTTGTTGTTTTGGACTGCTTTCCAGTAGGCTATAGGACTCGCTCGGAGACATCAATACATGTAATCCGTTATCTTTGACATGATTCATTCAGGGTTTTCACAAACGACACTCATTAATTATCTAGTAGCATTTACAACGTATATGCACCACTGCCACAAAAATAACAAGTTCCTAAAGGGGGGATCATTACGAACGACGATGTGTGCGTCTACAAAGACAGCGCGGGCTTCCCTTCCTGAATTTTAGGCATCTAGTTAGCAATATGCCACGAATATTATTCCAAGAGCTAAATAAAGCAGCTAACAATTCCCCCAAAAATATATAACTGCTTTATTAATCTCCCAGTGTCGGTTAAGGGTGCTAGCTAGTATAACAAGTTAGCTTTTCATCTTACCTCAACCCAGCAGTCGAGACGTCGGGGACCTACCCACAAGTATGAATGACCGACAGTAACCTAAAGCTGAAAAGAGACAATCCGGAAACTTTGCGTCATATGAGTCCATATCGCTCAGCCAATGTGCTTGGGTCTGCGTCACATCCATCGGGGTCGGAAAATTGCATCACTAAGTTTACTAGTATTTATGTCATCACGCTGACATTTTAATATAAACAGGGCATGACCACTGCAGACGCAAGCATGCGTACATTCCAATTTATGAACGTTTCTTCAAATGCTTTGCTCCGTTTTCCTGGGAGTTTGTGACACTGCTTGTATGCCTAATAAAGGCTATACAAATACATGTGATTCATTGCGTTTATTTATCTTTGTCTGATTGTACTACCGAAGGCCAAATGGGCCTAAGCCTTAAATGATCAGAGCCCGTATTTTTCTGAAAACGGATTATAAGGAATTAAGGCGATAACTCGTAAACAAGATAAATTACAACTAGCGTGATGTGATCAGATTTAGGCATTACTTGAGGTCAAACTGGAGCAGTTTCTATTGCGTGATTAGTGCGCCACCAAGAGGAAGACAGTGGCGTTTACACATGCACAGTAACGTTACACTGCTTATAACGTGTTAAAATGGAAAATTCACAAATAATAAAACACTTTAACCAAAACATATTTTTTATTTTACGGACGATTATAGCTTTAACAGTATTTTCTCAAATTGTCAACTGGTATATCTGTTGACAAATATTAACAAAAATCATGTCAATACAACTTAACTTGGTGTAAACAATGAAAAGGAGAGAACATGATAATCACTGCTTCCTTAACACATTCTCACACTTGTAGTACACATATATAATAGGTATATGCTTCTATCTACTGTAGGCATTTATAATTAAAAAAAGTTTTAGTAACTGCTTTCATTTCGTATTTAATTTTCGGTACAGTTGAATTGTCAGCAGCTGGATTTCAGGGTCACCATTTTGAATGTCTAATGCCTTCAAAAAGCAGTTCAAGGCATCGTCAAGTTTACCCTCTGTGGAACACTGTTTCCCCATTTTTACAAGTGATTCATAAGTTTCCCCCTCAGTCACATATGAATCCTTTTCCCCCAATGTTTCAGACATTGAGACATCTGTTTTAACAGTGCAGAGATCCATCTTCTCACTAGACTCGAGCTCAGCATCACTGGTCGATTCCTCCAGCGCACTCCAGTCTTCTTCAGTTTCGGAATCTTCGACGGCCATCGACTCATTTCTTCCCCCCTCGCTCTCAGTGGTCAGCGTTTCTCCACTGGGCTCCTCCTCCTCCATCAGAGACTCTGCATGAGAACCATTCATCTCTCCTCCGTTGCTTTCCCCATCAGAGTGTTCATTTGAAACAGCTTCATCATCAGCTTCATCATCATCCTTATCATCATCCTCATCCTCCATGTCTTCTTGTAGGTCCTCTATATCCTCGATTACAGAATCCACAAAGGAGCGTCGCGAGGCCACAGAGGTGTTCCCTCCGAAGCTCTTTCTGCCCCTCAAGGGGGCGGATAGAGTTCGGACCGATTTGGGCGTGGAAGATCCCAAACTATTAATGGGTTCATCTGATTCGCTCGTGTTCGAAGGACACCCCTCCTCATCTTCCTCGCTATCGTAAATGACCGCGGCCCTTTTCTTTTTTGGGGGGGCGATGAAGGAGTCGTTTACGGACTGGTCTGCATCCGAGACATGGGTTCCGCCGAGACTAGCGGCATTTTCTTTCGTGGATTTCACAGCTGGGCTTTCACCTTCACCGTAGCTGCCATCCATCTGCAGGGCAAACCCTGAATTCCCCTCCTGGTTCTCCTCGGGTTCCTCTCCTGAAGCATCACTGGCACTGTCCTCCCATTTTAAATTGAAACTACTTGGAAGCAACTCAAAGTCTTCCTCTCCCTTTGAGGGTGTTTCTTTACGACTCCCTTGGCTCATATTTGATGTCTGTAGTATAGACAGTCTGAGATTCTTCAGGGGTTTGACGGGCAAGTCTCTCGCGTCTCCCGAGGATTCATGCGGATGATTCATTGACGGGCTTCGAAGTTCACCAGAGAAGTACACATCTTGGTGTTCGTCTTGTTTATCAGGTGAGGGGGTGTGTGCTAGACCATTGTGTTTCGCAGGTGAGATGGTATACTCTTGACCGCTGAGCTCCACGCCGTTAGCAGTCGCGTCAGCCTCCTTCGCCAGGAAAGATTCATCGATCACCTCTTGAACGGAAGCGTCAAGCGCGTCATTTTCGGCCGGTCCCTCCTTGAGAGACAGATCCATGAAAGAGTCGAGGTTATTCTTTTCCTCACTCCGTGTCGGCATAGACGGATCTTCTACGTTTTCATCCTCAGTTAGGTCAACAAACTCGTCACTCAGATTAAGTATGTCGCTCTCAACCCCCGACCCAGTTTGGGTGAGATCAACAGGCGCAAAGCTGTTTTTAGGAGAGGGGGGCGTGGGCCTGGGGCTTGGACCCTTGGGTTTCCTCTCAGTTGATCCCATTGTGTTCTGTGGTGATTTTCGCAGCCATGCTGGCTCCGTGTTGGATTCAATGCTTTCTTTAAGCTGCTTGTGCAAGTCGGACTCGGCTTTCATCAGCTCCTGAGCTTTCTGGACACGGTTCTCTATGTACTGGTGGGATTCCTGATCCTCAGGATGATCTTCTTGGTTATGTGCTTCATTAGAGAACATGAGGTCATGATCGGAGATGCCAAACATCTCCATAGAGTGAAGGTAGGCGATGTGTTCATCGAGCTGAGGGTCACTGCACCTTTGGGTCGAGTGCAGTGACTGAAGCTGCAGCTGTGTGGAGGAGGACCGGGTATCTTGCAGTGTGAAAAGCTCCTTCAGCTCTTGCCTACTGAAGTACCTGAAGGGATTCTTTTTGTCCCCTGTGGTCTGTCTGATCAGAGAATCTTTGAACACCTGCCGCCTGTATATCTTCTCCTCCACCGTCCCACAGGTGATCAGCCTGTATATGACGACATTTTCCTTTTGTCCAATTCGATAGGCCCTGTCAACTGCCTGTGCGTCGGTGGCTGGGTTCCAACTGGGATCGAAAATAACCACCCTATCAGCAGCTGTCAGCGTGATTCCAACCCCTCCCACTTGTGTCGTCAGGAGAAAGACAGAGTACCGCTTGTCGGTCTGGAAGCTAGCGATGCGCCGCTCCCTCTCCGTGAGGTGTATCACAGTGCCGTCGAGTCTCATGATCTTGAAACCACTGTTGACCAGTACTCGCTCCATGATGTCCAGCATCTTCCTCGACTGGGAGAAAACGAGCGTGCGATGGCCTTCTTCCTTGAGCCGGAGCAGAAGCTCGACGAGGAACATCAGCTTGCCCGATTCCGATATCAGCGTTTTGTCCGATATGTTGTCGATCATGTTGGCGGCGGACGCATTTTCGTCGTTGACGTTTGCGGACGTTCCTTCTTCGAGGCCTAGCTGAGCCACGGCCCTGGCAGAGAGGAGTCTGGGGTGGTCACATAGTTTCTTCAGGATGTTCAGTTCAGCGAGTGGTGACTTGGTGGTCATGAGCAGCTCCTTGATTTGGTCCAAGGATAGAAAGTTATTGTAGATTTCCTCTTGAATTGGGCTTAGGTATGTCCAGATGATGAAGTCATTCTTTCTGGTCAGGGTTGGCATTATAGCACCGCCACGTTTTGGAATTTCTCCGGCGCCGTCTGCCTCCAAGTTGTCGCGATTGGCCTTTTCGGATTCCTGCTTTTTTCTCTGCACCTCGGCTTTTGTTCTCCTCATGAAGTACGGGTCGATGATGGTCATCAGGTTCTCGGACATCTTGAGCCCCAGGGCCTTCTCCCCTGGCGTGGCATCCTTCTCCCTTGCCCGTGTGATGGGATTTTCATATTCCGTTTTAAAGGTCTTGGCAGTACCAAGGAGAGCCCCGTGACAAGCGAAATCAAACAGAGCCCACAGCTCTTTTAGATTGTTCTGGACCGGAGTACCAGTCAGAAGCAAACGATTCTGAGCAGGTATGGCACTGGCACTTTTTGCCGTCTTGGTCGATGAGGTCTTGATTTTGTGGGCCTCGTCCAGGATGACGTAATCCCATGTGAATTGGCGGTCATGGTACGATGCAAGAAGCTCCCAGTTGTTTATCAGCATTTGGTACGTCGTAATAATGATCCCCCCTTTCCTTTGAATCTTCGACAGGTTCCGGTTTCGCTCCGATTTGCTTGTACCGTGAAACTCTTTGACGAGCATCCCAGGGGTCCACTTGGCAAACTCTTTGACCCAGTTTTTGATCAGCGACGTAGGCATGACCAGGAGAGAATGTTTCACCAGCTCAGCATCATACATGCCAGAGAGAAATGAAATCACCTGAATGGTCTTTCCCAGGCCCATGTCATCAGCAAGAATTCCCCCTCTCCTGCCATGAAGACCGTATAAAAAAGCGACACCCTCTTTCTGGTAGTCATACAGTTTGTCGTGAAGATCTTTGAAAAGCATCAGACCACAGTTATTCACATTGACAAAGTCCTCGGAGTCGTCCTCAGAGTCTTGCTGTTCCATCTCTTTGATTGCTTCTTGGAGTTTCTTTATCCTGCCTTCAAGCTTGTCACTTGGGTGGAGCTTGTTAGCCAACTGAAACAGTTCCAATGACTTTGACATGTCTCCTTGTCTGGCAGCGTCTTTTCCCTCCTTGACATACCTTGAAGACGACACAAAGCATGTTAGTGGCCTAGTTCATTCATTCTTCGAACATGCAATCCCATGCTTTAGAATATGTTGCAAAAAAAGAAAATATGTAATTCAGAAGCCGATACTATAGATTAGCTTTTAACTGATGATAAACGGTTTTCATATGAGGTGTATGTGTGTGTTGGAGTGCTAGATTTTGCTTACCGTTGATAAGTGTCCTTCTTGTCCGTTGTCATTAGCGATGACCTGATGGGAACAGTAGAAAACATGCATTACAAATGCTCACCAAGTGTGTGCCTTAAATGTGCAATAAAAAGGTAGGGATGGGCAAACCTAGGCTTTCCGAAACACAGAGACAATTGAAACATTTGAGTCGGGGCCTTTGAACCGCTCGAAACTTTTACCCAACAGTGATATCTGCTGGCAGCTACGACTATGGCATACACAGTGCGTTCACACTGCAGCGACGCGAATTCGCTTGCTATCGCATGCCTTATACAGCCCACCACGTTCAGGGTTTTATCAATTGTAGTTCTCTAAAGTCACTGTTGTAGTTGTCATAGCCAAGTTTGCAGACTTGGGTTTACGTACTCACAACATAGATCAAAATACAAAACTATTTAATAGACATACACGTTGACATGTGTAAAAACGTTTTATTATATTACTCAAAGTCTCTGCTAATCTGTCGATACGACTAGGGAGTTCCAGCCGGGCTAACTAGCTAGTTACCACAACGAAGTTACGTAATGTGACAAGAGACTGAATTTGAAAGTACAAAGGGCTGTGTAAATATCGGAATTATCCAACTCCTTTTTCACTCAGTCATTAATTTGTAACTTGATGATTATGCCAAACCAGATATTCCATTCATCCCAGTACAGCTAGCAATGAATTTAGCTTACATAGCAGAAGTTATTTGCGACTTACTTGTCTAATTTCTCGCATATTTCCGTGACTCGAACCTCGTTTGTGTACCCTGAGGTATCCATTCTGTTTTTTCGTTTTTCGTGATCATTCAAAAAAACTATCTTTGTTGGCTAATTTAGATAGATGTTCACATGCTCTTGTCTCGCTTGATGAAAAATGAGGACATTTCTGGCGTGTTTGAATTGTGAACTGTTATCAGCGCCACAAGTATTCAAACAAATCAAATAGCTTGGTTTTACACATGCGCAACATATTGGCCAATAGTATCGTAGGATATCCCGTGTATGTTTGCTAACCCGGAAGTTAGCATTTCCTGCTCTCAAACATTATAATTTATTAGCTATTTATTATGTCTATGGGAGCAACCATAGACATAAGCAACCACATAATAAACATATAGAGAGATAGGGAGAGAGACACAGAGAGAGAGAAGACCCACAAAGAGCGAGAGAGAGAGGAGAGAAAAAAAAACAAGAGGAGAGAAAAGAGAGAAGAAACAAAAGAGAGAAAACGAGAGAAAGACAAGCAGAAAAAGAAGAGAGAGAGAGAGAAAGAGCGAGAGACGACACAAGAGCGAGAAGAGAGAGAGAACGAGCGAAAGAGCCGCAGACAACACAAAAGATCGAGAGCGCTACTACGAACTCGCGATCGACCAACTCTCTACACTCTCTACTCTCCCTCCCCCTCTCTACCTACCTCTCTCTCCCTCTCTACCACCCCCCCCCCTCTCTCTCCTTTATCTGACCATTTCCTCATTTCACGCAGATAAACCACCTTTCTCATGTCAGCATCAAAGTTGGTCTACAGAAGTTGGTGAGTTTGGCATTATACATTAATACACAATACACCGTTTTGTTTACAAGTAAATACTGCTTTGTGTGACGTTGTTCTTGCTTTACCAGTCAACTGAACTATTGCTTTCAGAAATATATAGTGTTGACAGGTTATTACTAGCAGGTTGCACAGTGAATCCTTAGAAATACAGCGATCAGAAAGTGATGTTGGGCGAGTGTAAACTGTGGCACTGTTAAAAAACCATACAGATGTGGTTGGAACCGAAAGATGGCTTGACAGAGGCTTTTTGATGATCTACAGTTTCATAAGGAACATTAAAAAGCCTCTTAGACCTATCCCCATGGGTCACTTCCTGTTCATAAGTTGACTTTAGATACGGTATATTGTCACAGAAATGATTGTCATCGTATTCAGTCTTCCTGTGTCTAAACAAATGGACTCATCTTGACATTGATATTGTTACTTTTGATTTATATGTGCGATCAACAGTTGGCATAGCAAGCACATGGCTGTTTTTGTTTTTTCTTCTGAGGTATTTAATCATAAATAGTTTGTCTAATGTTGCCAGTAATGTTGTTTTGAGAAGGAGTGATACCTGTACGGTCACATATTTGTCATCACCACCAGAATGTGAGGCTCATTTCCCAGCATGGGAATATTTAGATGTTGTTTTTCCTGTTGCTGGTTGGCACTGAGTTAACTCGCCAACTCTTGCCAATCTCTTAACATTACAAGACAACAGACAAAGACGATGGAGCGAAAGGTAACACGAGGCTGAAGAATGTCACCGTCTGCACATATACGCTTAACAGTGAGGGTTAATATTGGATTTGTAGTCGTATATTTCTGATTTTCTTTTCTTCTTTGCTATCCTTCTAATAGGAGGACCAGTTGCGTGCACTTCAGAAGTGTTTTCACAGTATGGAGGAGCCTGTCAATATGAACAACCCTGGAGACGCAGACAGCGATCTGGACGCAAACAGAAACAGGTGCGTCTGAACATGTTTGTGTCCGCTTTTGTATGTTGATAAATTGTTCTCTCACGTCTTTCACTTTCAATACAAAAGCTAATATTAGACTCTGTTGCAGGGGCGTCTTTAGACTCTTTTTACAGGGGCACGCGCCCCAGTAAGCGTCCCTGACCTGTATAGTGGGTTAAGCAAGGGGAGTTTCTATAGCCTAGTCATGCATTGTGCGTAGCAAGCTTGAAAGAAAGAAAAAAAAGGGATATTAATAGGGGCATGTGTCCCCAGTAGAGTTGTATGTCTAACAACCCCCCTGCTCTGTTGTACATTCTGTGTTTCTGGACTACAGCTAATTAGTAGCAGTATGATTCTGTCCACCCTCAGGAGCAGGTCATCATTTGACGAGGGCAGTATGTACATTCCCTGTTCCCGTCCACAAAGCCTTGTGGACCCCGGAAAGCCGTATTCTTCCCACTCCCCTGTCATTAAGACGGGTTGGCTGGACAAGACTCCGCCTAAGGGGTAAGGGAGGAAACAAGAGTTCAAAAAAAAAGATATGCTGTGGGCCTTGTGTGTTATGAAAGTAAAGCCTGCCTTATCTGCAGGACCCTGATCTTTCAAAAGCGCTGGGTGACGCTGGACGCAGAGTTCCTGAGATACTATCAAAACGAAAAGGTTCAGTCATGGCGGAAGGAACCCTCACACACGACACGAGTTTACACTGACGATCGGCGTCCGTCACAGTATCCCTTTTCCTCCCTTCCCTCAGGAGGTGTTCTCCAAGCGATTCGTCGCCGTCTCAACCGTCGCCGATGTGATAAGCGTCGGAGAACAGAAGTTTGAGGTGGTGACCAAGAACAGGACTTTCTTGTTCCGCGCCGAGAACAGTGGTAGGGCCTCTGCTCAGAAATCTATGAATAGAAAAAAAACAATTACTGTTATTGTCAAAGGTGTGTAATCATTATGTAATTATTGTTTTGGGTTTTTTAGCCGTCAGGGGCGAGTGGGTGGCAGTCCTTAAAGAGCTCTGCTCCAACAGCGACACGCGTCCCGGAGGGGACAGTTGCGACGAGAAACAAGGATACCTGGAAATGAATGGATTCCGCTCCAAACTTTTTATTGTCGTCAGTACAGACCGGGTGTTCCTCTACATGAACTCAGAGGTGCTTGTTTGTACACTAATATCCACCCCCCCCTCTTATGAAATCCATTGATTAGGACCTAATGCTTGGATTTCAATGGACTGATATACCTCATTTGTAACGTAACTCGACGTAGCATTAACATGGCTGCGTGTTCCATTGATGTCGTTCATTCGGTATCTCGGTGTCGTTCACGGGTTAGGTACAGAGGCAGTTCTGGAACAATCTCTCTGACACCACTCATGTTCTCATCAGGAACGCAGCCAAGGGATTGGCATCACGAGCATCGACATGAACATGGGCAGCGTGAAGGGCTCGGACACGCGCGCCTTCAGCCTCAACACATGCTACAAGACGTTCAGGTGAGACACATGCTACAAGCCATTCAGCCTCAACACATGCTACACGCCATTCAGCCTCAACACATGCTACACGCCATTCAGCCTCAACACATGCTACAAGCCATTCAGCCTCAACACATGCTACAGGCCATTCAGCCTCAGCACATGCTACAGGCCATTCAGCCTCAACACATGCTACAAGCCATTCAGCCTCAACACATGCTACAAGCCATTCAGCCTCAACACATGCTACAAGCCATTCAGCCTCAACACATGCTACAAGCCATTCAGCCTCAACACATGCTACAGGCCATTCAGCCTCAACAAATGCTACAAGCCATTCAGCCTCAACACATGCTACAAGCCATTCAGCCTCAACACATGCTACAAGCCATTCAGCCTCAACACATGCTACAAGCCATCCAGGGTGAGACACAACAACCTCAGGCCTTCAGTATGACACACAGTCCAGTCCCCACCACGCACTGTAGCCTACAAAGTCGGGGGGGGGAGGGAGTACGCATGAATGCTAATCACCCTCACCCCGTTGTGTAGTTTTGTGGCAGAGACAAAGGAGCAGAGAGATGAGTGGGTGGAGGCCATGCAGGCCTGCATCGGCCGCTCTCTGTCCAGTGACACGGTGGTGTGGAGAGTCTGGGTCGAGGAGTCCAACCGACGCTGTGCCGACTGCGGGGCCGAGGACCCAGACTGGGCGTCTGTCAATCTCTGTGTGGTCATCTGCAAGTGCTGCGCAGGTGAGTCAGATGGCTGAGCGGTTAGGGAATCGGGCTAGTAATCTGAAGGTTGCCGGTTCGATTATCCGGCCGTGCAAAATGTTGTGTCCTTGGGCAAGGCAATTCACCCTACTTGCCTCGGGGGGAATGTTCCTGTACTTACTGTAAGTCGCTCTGGATGAGAGCGTCTGCTAAATGACTAAATGTAAATGTAGAACAGGAATGAAGGAACAGTGATTTGGCCGGCGCGACACGTCTCAGTTCAAGCTGATCGCTGTCATGCCGTCTTTGACATAGATCAGACATGACTAATCTACCGCCGATAGATGAGCGTTTCCACTATCTAATCGATCTTCATTCGGATACATTTAGGAGTGCATCGGAGTCTCGGGCAGAGTGTGTCTAAAGTCCGCAGTCTGAGGATGGATGAGAAGGTGTGGACTGAGAGCCTTATTCAGGTAGACACACACCTCATAGATCATTCTAGTCAAGAGGAGGTCACATGACACCTGCAGGTGTACAGTAGCAGTGTCCTGTAGCATTGTTACTACAAGGGAACAAGTCACTTCCTTTGTGAACAAACATAATATTGCAACGGTGACGACTTCTGCTTTTACGACCGTTAGCTATTTCCCTTCCCTTGTGACAAAATGACAATGTCCATTTCGTCCTTTTCGTTCAATAGGTGTTCTCGCAGCTAGGCAACGCTCGCTCCAACCTGTTCTGGGCATCGAACGTTCCGCCGAGCGAAACGATCTGTCCTTCGAGTAACAGTGAGGAACGCCAAAACTTTATCAAGACCAAGTACTGCCAAGGAAAATACAGACAGTACCACAGGCTATTTGGCTGTCAGGAAGACCTGAACAAAGTAAGTTACTGTTTCTCTGTCTGCGACCATTATATAACGTTACAAGTATCCACAAGTACCCAAGTAGCATTCCTTCTTCTCATGATCCTTCTCTGCCCCCTCCGCTCCGTCAGGCTCTGTGCCAGAGTGTGCAAACAGGTGACCTGCTAGAGACCATGTCATTGGTCTTCTGCGGGGCTGACGTGAACTGCTCCACCGGAGACCCAGATGCGCCCAACCCTCTGTGCATAGCCCAGAACTACGGGCGGAAGACTCTAGAAGAGTTCCTCCTTCATAACCTCAATACGGGTAACGAGATGTTTCACCCCCAAACACCGACAACCTTCGCCGCAACACAACGTCCCCTCAAGTGGTTCCGTGAAACCGATTTTGTTTTCCGGGGGGGGAAAAAAGCTGAACGTTTTGTAACTGTGTCCGTTCATCCAGAGTTTCCAGGGGTACAGGACGTGGAGTGGGTCAATCCGCAGGCTGCCGTCTCCATCCCCCACGCCGGGTTTTTGTTTAAGATCGGCTCCACGACGCGAGCCGTCACGGAGCGCAAAGGAAAAGGAGGTACGAGGGTTCATGGGGGGGGGAGTCAGATGGCTGAGCGGTTAGGGAATCGGGCTATTAATCAGAAGGTTGCTGGTTCGATTTCCTGGCCGTGCAAAAATATGACATTGTGTCCTTGGGCAAATCATTTCACCTTACTTGCCTCGGGGGGAATATCCTTGTCCTTATAAGTCGCTCTGGATAAGAGCGTCTGCTAAATGACTCAAATGTAATGTAAATGTCATGTTTGTTGACACAATTAACGGTCAGTTGAAGTCATTACGGGCCCAGCGACAAAGACAGCTGTCGTGAAACATACGTGAAGTCAAATCAATTACAATACAAAGTTGTCCACCGTGTCGGGTGGCCTTGCAGACTTCAGCCAACGGTGGTGCATTCTGGACAAGGGCGTCTTCAAATACTTTGACGGCGAGAAGCGCACGCACCCGTGTGGAGAGATCAAGATGAGCGACGTCCAGTGTCTCGTGGTCAACCCTTTAGGAAAGCATGGGTGAGTCAGGGAGCGACAGACAAAGCACTAGCCCTCTTCTACAAACAGGACACACACAAATTGGGTTCAACCCACCAAGCCTAAACTCTTTTCGTTCTTCTTCTTCGACTCAACCCCTCATCAGCTACTTGCATACCTTTGAGCTGTACCAAATCTCTGGTCGGATACACCTGTTTGGAGCCGACACCCCCGATTCAGTGCAGCAGTGGATCGAAACCATCGCCAAGGTAAGCTCGTTCCCACCTCACCGACAGCAAAACCGTCGCTATCGAATGCTCGCGACAGTGCCGTAACCGTGCTGTGGAGGACCCAATCGAAAGTGACGCTGTGTCGTCGTGTGCGTCAGGCCATAGTGCCCCCGGAGGCGGAGGGCATGGCGAGCGGGTCCTTCGAGAGGGTGGGAAGACTCCGCTACACCGAGGGGCCCAACCCACACTGCCCGCGAGCCTGCTGGGTGGCGGCCGGGGGCTCCACGCTCCTCGTCCTGTTCCACGGCTCCGACAGACCGGAGAGCATCGACCTGCGCAAACTCCAGGAACTCTGTGAGTCACGGGAGGGCGGGGAGGAGTCTCGGTGGTCATGTGACACAAAGGGATAGAGGGCAGTGTAAGTGACGGTGCGGGTCTGATTGTGGTCTCAGGCGTGCAGCCGGAGCCGGGCCCTGTGGTGCTGGTGGATAGAGGCAGGACTCTGCGTCTGGAGGGGGACCGGAGGGCTGACTTCCCCGGCTGGGTGAGCAGCCTCCAGCAGGGGGCCGGGAGTGGAGACGGAGCCCTGGACCAGCAGCAACTGACCGGCACGGACGTCCCCGTCATCGTGGACCGTTGCCTGGGCTTCATCACACAGTACGGTGGGTGGCTAGAGTCACTAAGACGGGTCGAAAACGAATCCCTTTTGTGCGCGTCAGGTCAAACGTTCGTCAAGCAGCCATCTTTGTTATCACGCGTCTTATGTTTTTTTTGTTATTTTTCTCCCTCGCAGGCTTGAAATCAGAAGGGATCTACCGGAAGGCGGGCGTGGAGTCGAAGGTGACCGCCTTGGTGTCTTCTCTGTGCCTGGACGCCCGGCGCGTTCAGCTGACGGAGGGGGAACACCAGGTGGACAACGTGGCCAACGCTGTGAAAAGGTTCCTGCGAAAGGTCCGCGAGGGAGTCTTCGACGGGGAACGGGCCTCCCTGCCGTGGCTCCAAACCGCGGGTGAGTGCAGGACGGGTCTCCAGGCATTAACCCCCCCCCCGGAGGCGGACAGAACTGAATCCCCAGCGTGGGTCGTGTGAAAAAACGCCTCGTCATTTGTTTCGTTCCTTCTTCTTCTGTGGTTTGCCAAGCAGCTCTCAGTGAAAAGAGTCAAAGGATCTCTCGATACCAGGCCCTGCTCGCCAGCCTCCGCCCAGTCCACCGGGCCACCCTGGGGGCAGTCATCAACCACCTCTACTGGTGAGCCCCCCCCCCTTTTCTTCCCTCCTTGTGTTTCCAATTCAATGTCAAATGCGTTCATTTCCTCACGCAAAGCACATATCTCCCGATCTGTGGCGTCAAAACAGCGTCCAGTGCTTCGCTGAGGAGAACAAGATGGACGCGCACAGCCTGTCCATTGTGTTTGGTCCCACCCTCTTCCAGGCCGACGGCACGGACAAGAGCGCTGGCCAGGTGGTGGAAGACCTCGTCCGGCACTACCAGACCATCTTCGACGTGAGTGCCCGCGCCTCGAAAGGGCGACGTCGACCGTCGAGGTTTGGAAAAAGAAACCCATCGTTCTGCTTGTTCTCTCCTCGCAGGTCGACGCGGAGCTCCTTAAAAGGCAGATTGACATGATTTCCCACATCATCGAAGCCAAAGAGGACCGACCGGATGAGGTGAGTCAGATGGCTGAGCGGTTAGGGAGTCGGGCTATCAATCAGAAGGTTGTTGGTTCGATTCCCGGCCGTGCCAAAATGACTTTGTGTCCAAGGCACTTCACCCTACTTGCCTGTACTTACTGTAAGTCGCTCTGGATAAGAGCGTCTGCTAAATGACTAAATGTAACGTAGGTGAGGGTGTACACTTAGCGACGCAGCGCGCTCACCATGACAGAACCTTTGGGGATGAATGAAGTGAATCGAATTGAAACCACAGCAACCCGACATCATCGATCTTGGCCCACCGGTGGCTCGGACTCGTCACACGAGCCCTTTGTTTTGCGTCTGAAAATCTGACAGAATGTTCCTGTGTTTCCCACAGCGACCTCTGACCCCCCGCACCATCTGTGGGATTTACCTGGAAGTGAAGGAGGAGGGATCAGAGGTGCTCGTCCAGGTCAGCTTTGCCATCATCCTTCACAGCCACCACCCCTGAGACGTGCTTAGCCTTTTCACTCGTCCGTAGGTCGGGTCTTGACACGGATGAGGATTTAACACAGTTTCTTTGTTACAATAACACCACCACTGCTCTCCCGGTAGTACTTATAGGTGGGGACGTTTCAACGGTCTCTTGACGTGTTTACAATAGGGGGCGTGTCCCAGTGATGTCTGAACCTCCAATCCGTGATCTAAGCCCCCTTTGCCCCTCCCTTCCCTAACGGAAGGTGTCCCAGACGATGACCGCTAGGGAGGTGGTGTCTGAGGTTCTGAGGCGGAGGAACATCTCTCCACAGCCGGAAGACTACTGGAGCTGCTTCCTGGTCAGCGAGAAGGATGACATGGGTAAACAAGAAAGAAAGAAATGGGTGAAATTGGGTGAACCGCCATCAAAGTCTATAATGTTCACGAAGGGATTCTAAGAATACCATTTTCCCGACTCCTTTAACAGAACGCCCTTTGCACTATCAGGAGCAAGTGCTCCCTGTATATTTTTCACTTGACAAAGACTGCCACCTGGTGATCAAGAAGAACGACTACATGAAGACCATTTTAACATGCACAGGTAAATAAGAGATTTCCCATCCTCATAAGAAAACAGAGGCCTCAACCCCCCCCCAAAAAAAAACCTCCATCGTACTTATTCTTCACTCATGTGAAAATGTAGTAGTGAGTGATGACTGTACCCCCTTCTATAGACGGCTGGGTGAACGTCACCAGAAACGGGCACCTGCAGTTCTGTGAGGAAAAGGGCCAACGGGCCAAAGGCAGCTTCAGCAAACGCTACTGCGTCGTCACGGCAACCTCCCTTGAGATTTACAAGACCCAAAAGGTCTGGCGACAAAGGGCTGCTTGCCTACGACATTGCTTATGGCTTGCCGTGTCATAAGAGTTTCTTTTTTTCAGAATGACCTCTAGTGGTACACGGTGCACCCTTGACCTGACCACTTGTAGAAGACTTTTCACAGACTCTCGATATATATTCGTTTTCATTGATGGCTTATGACTGAAATGTGGTTGTTTTTTCTATGTAGAGTAACCACCCGGAAAAGGATTGTCCCTTGCAGGCTCTGAAGGTGTACTGCGGCATCAGGAAGAAGCTTCAGCCACTAAATGGGTGAGACAGGACCCAGGGCTTCAACTGGCTACACTGACAACGACTCGTTCTAGAAGTCTTCCAACTTCTCTCTGTTTACTGACAAAAACTGACCTAATTGACAGTTACCCCTGTTTTGTTTGATCCTAACTCTTGTGTTAGCTGGGGGATGACTGTAGAGTGTACGCAAGACCAACACGAGATGCATAGATGGTGAGATTCTGCGATTCCGTTTGACTGTGCGTTCGTTTCGAAGACACGGTTCTCCTTTCACTCTCATCCCGTCTGCGTCCTCTCGTCTTCCTCAGGTATCTGTGCTGCGAATCGGATCACGAGCTGACCGACTGGTTGGCTACGTTCATGTTCCTCCAGGTGACCATGCGATTGCTATTGACACGTCACAAGGCCTTTTTCTTAGGAATGTCGCTTTTCACGTATTCATTCGCTGACTTAGTCGTAGTCTGTGGGAGGTCACCTGTTTTAACGCTCAATAACTGTCTTCTAGCACAATGGTGACCTGTGGCCAGGATCCTCCTGATTTTAAGGCTGGTGAACGGCTTCCCTCCCATCCATCTCCTCATCATTGCAAAGACGGTTTCAGGAAGCCTTAATCAAACCTTTTTCCCTGCCAAAATATGAATATAATATATTTGTAACAGATTATTTCGATCTCAATGTTCTGTAATGTTCTACATGTGGAATAAAGGAAGTGTATATTTGATATCTGGTTGATCTCAAGGTTGCATGTAACCGGTAACTACACCCTACATCCATCCTCTTTGTTGCATGTTCCGACACGATCGCACTGTGAATGCGAACGGCACAGGTATTAGTCAAAGCGTCACGGAAACGCTTCCTATGAATTCCCCCGAGTGCGAACATGATGAGAAGCCTGGAGACCATTAGCAGTCAAATGTTCTCAGATTAAAACCCAAGAGTCTCCCGTGTGACCAGAGGTGGTTCGTCTAAACCAGCCATCGCACACAAGGCCTCAGAGCTGGCAGCTGTTCCGATGCAGCTCTGCGCTATCGACGTAACGATCATTAACCGCCACGTTATCTAACGAGGACAGGTATGAAGACGAACGTGAGAATGTGCTGCGTGCTCCACTTTGGACGGGAGTGCACGGGGAGAGACCGATCTGGTTGCAGTTGCAGCCTCAGCATCGATCCAGCGCTGGGTTGAAACCCCAGAGGTTTGCTCTCCCCCTCTCTCTCCCCACCCCTCTCTCTCTCTCTCTCTCTCTCTCCCTCTCTCGTTATTCCGAGAGATGCTTCGTCGACTCAGAAACAGCGGCATCGCCGGATCCGAAGCAAAGGAGGGCAATTCCTAGAGGGGGTAGCCTGGCCTTGAAGGAGCGACTGTGGGAGCGCGGGGTCCCTGTAACTGGCAGTAAGTGCGGGACCGGTTCCACTGGAACACATGGGTCAGGCTTGTGGAAACTCCCTGTTGTGCAGGAGTCAGCCCTTCCAGCCGTCAACAGCTGCAGAAACGTAAGTGTGCACTGAGAGGATGCTGGGAGGGGTTCCGTCGGGCCGTCCAGGAATTTTGTATCTCAACCAAACTTGCTGATGTCTCTCTCTCCGCGTAGTAAGATCAGAGATACAGTGTAGGGATACAGATGTAGTAGGATTATCGGGATGTTTCGCGTGACCGGAGTGTGCCGATTGGAAGTGTGTTGGGACGAGGGTGATTGGTGTGCATGCTGGTTCCGAGGCCTCTTTTGAAGTTGTGAATCGGTCTGCTGTTCCGGAAGGATCCTGTTGGCCCCTTTTGTCGGTCACAGCCTCAATATTGACAGTTCAAATGATATTGACTTCAAAGCATGTGTGTGTTATATATGTATATTACCAAGAGATAGACTCTGAGAGACCGTGGGGGAGGGTACGTGTTGCACCTCCCAGTCTCTGTTGTCGAGCTCATCGGTGCCTTTGATATGGATATGTGTGCAAACGCGGCCGTTTGAAAGGAAAACGAGCACTGCCTTTTTTCTCGTCGCGACTCACCGAAACATTTGGATCGTTGGAACTCACGGAAGCAAAATCCCTTTTCTGACCAGTGTGACAAAAAGGTGCCAACCCGGTCACGGTCCCGACGTCGTTCGTCACCGTCACACCTGCAGGTTGCTGTCCCCGGTTACCGTCCCCCCCCGGTTTCCGACGCAAACCTTTCCGCTCTTCCGACTCTCCAGTCTTAGGATTTAGCCGCGTGTCCAGCACAACAGGCCCCCCACCACTCTCCATCTACCATAACATTTTATTGGAGCTCTTGTAGGGCTAAGTGCCTCCCACTCAATAAAATTGCTTTCTAATATCCTTTTATTTTTCAGCTGTCTGTCATTAGGGCCTCGGGCTGTGGAGGTAATGGGTTTACATCTGTAAAGCCTGCTCGGGGGCAGTGACTCTGTCGTCCGGGAAACCACAATGCACTCCCCACACAATCCCCTTCCATCTTCCACCGTCTCCCTCGACGCTCTGCTACTAATTAGGATGTAAACATCGTGTGCGGGTCTTTGTAGGCTAGCTAGCGCCTCACATCAACCAGACCTGGAGAGACTGAAGTTGAGATCGTCTGATTGCGTGACGTAGATTTGATTCTCACGTTCTGAAATGCCAGAGTGTGTCGAGTGGAAATGGATCTTAGTGATAGTTTTAGTGATTTCAACTTTTTTTCAGTCGGGCTCCACTTTTTAAAATGTGAAGAATTCCAGACCGCTCATTTCTCTCTTCTTATTGGTCTATGAGGCAGCCTATCCCTGCCTGCCAATTTGTCCCTGTGGAAATCTGAATGATCATGCCGTCGATCTCGCAAAGACTCCCTAAAGGGTGACAGTGTTTGTAGAGTCAGGACACGTCATCAATGCAAATGACATTATTCTGTCAGGGGTGTGTGCCTTCTACAAAGTGAACAAATGCTGCTTCATGTATCGTCAAGCTAAAGATTTTCGTCTTTCATTGCCTGAATGAGCAATTGATTCTTTTTGAGTAGTGTTCACGTAAATCATTCGCTCACTTGAAGTGAGTGCACTGAATGCTCAAGTTGCTTCTCATGCATGGGGATTGTTGTGGAAGTTGCTTCAAGGGAGGTGGTTGTTTGTATGATATTCATACAAATGATTTGATGACGGTGGTTATGCATTTGTGTTTTCATGCATTCCTTTAGCATTTTTTTTTGTACATTTCTCCTTAAATGAAAATGCAATTAACATTTATTTCACATAATTGATTCACTGAACACTTACATTTAGTCATTTAGCAGACGCTCTTATCCAGAGTGACTTACAGTAAGTACAGGGGACATTCCCCCAAGGCAAGTAGGGTGACGTGCCTTGCCCAAGGACAGAATATCATTATGCATGGCCGGGGAATCGAAACTCCCTCACCGCTCAGCCACCTGACTCCCTACACTGAATTACAATTACAATATTAAGAAATATAATTCTGCTTCGAGCCATGAATGTCTTTCTCCTCACCCTCAGAGCTTCTTATCTTTAACATACTTCATTGTGTTTCTTTAAGTTTTTTAAACCGCCGAGTCATGTGCTCAGTTTCCCCGCTGTCGTCGTGACTCACAGTCCAGTCTCCGAGTCATCACAAGTCCTTCCACGGGACACACGGTGTGAACGTCAAGCACTGATGATGCCACAGCGATGAGGAAGGAAACGTATCGTGTGAATATGCTTGTGTCAGGCATCAGGCTTGCTGTTTTCTTCGAACGCTTTCACTTCCAATACTGCAACAAAATAGGATCTGTCTCACAACCAATCCCTTGATGGTTGCTAAATACGCCGTGACCGTTTTCTCTCAAATAACTGTTCCCGTATAGCATTCTTGCTAATGGAATGCTAAAGGAAGCCTACTGTTTACAGGTCAACCAGAAAGCACGAGGAATATTGTTGACTGTGGCTTTTCTGTGAATGAATACAGCCGTGAGCTGGACTTCATGTTTGACACGGCACGTGTTTATCAGACGTTTCAGTAGAAACGAGACTTTGTTCTACAGTAGCTCGCTCCGAGGAAAACCCCCCCTATCTCCAATCGTCAGTGACCCCTGCGCTGAAACAGTATCTCTCAGTGGCACTTAAAGATCAATATTTCTCAGTGAGTGTGTGTGTGTGTGAGGGTGGTGGGGGAGAGAGAGAGAAAGAGAGAGAGAAAGTGAGAGAGAGAGAGAGAGAGAAAGAGCAGGACAAGGTCTGTTTTTGGAACCTGCAGTTGTTGCGGGAGCAGGTGTAGATGACACTGGGGATAATCCCACACACGCACACACACGAGCACTCACTCTGCCACACACACACACACACACGCGCGCGCGCGCAACCAACTATAACCACACACAGAGTACAAAGAGAGACTGGGGAGGCGTGGTTGGGTGGAGAGAAAGAGAGAGAGAGAGAGAGAGAGAGAGAGAGAGGGGGGAGGAGATTTTGCAGAGTGCATTTGAGAGAGAGCATTGCCCGGATCATGTGTAGAAATGTGTAGGCTCGTTTACGCCGGAGAGAGACTCTGTCTGGAGTGCCTGTGAGAGTCGGATCACGTGGTAGCGATAGACAGACACAGGGTGAAGGACTGGAAGAGAAGGACCCCCCACTTAAACCAACAAGGGAGATAAAGAGATAAGGAGCCGACCGGTCGCCGAGGGAGTATGCTTCAGCAAGTCCTCACTGCACTCTTTCGTTTTTTCAGGGGCGGACGACAGGTGTTCCCGCCTCTGGAGGAGGAGGGCGTGTGCTCGGACGCGTTGCAGGTAAGCCTCCGGCTCCTTCCGTCCGATCTCTGACTCCCGTCTGTCTCTCTCTCTCTCTCTCTCTCGGCGTTTCCACAACAGAGGAGAGGACCGTGTTTCAGCCTGACCTCTTCTCTCTCCCGTGTCCCTGGCACTTTATAAACAACAGGGAGACGGGAGACGGTCAGTTTGTGGATTCCCTCGGGGGGGGGGTCGTGACGTTTCCCTCCTCTTTTACGCTCGGCCGCTTTGCTCCGCGGGCCACCTGGAACTCGCAAACAGCGACTTGTTGTTGTCCGCAACTCGCGTTTCTGGTTTGGCCCGTGTGGCTCGGCTCCAACCTGTTTTGCGAGTGACAGACAGTTTGTGTGACCTCCCTGGTGCTTCACCGAAGCCTTCTGCTCGCAGGCATACTGTCACGTACCTGTGAGATGGGGGGCCGGGGGGGATAAAAGAGAGAAGTCTCGTACTTTTCTGGTTTCTCTCTCCCTCACTTTGCCCCTGTCCTGACAGCGGCTATTTCGGGAGGATTCATGAGGAGCTCCTGTCAGCCTCGTCCGGCGAGCGCCGAGTTCCCGTAGAAGCACGGAGCGGGACGGGGCAGCGTCTATATTTGGAGGTGTGCGATGATTCCGATGAAGTGCGAGTTCTTCGACTGTTCGGGGAGAGTCTGGAACCGGGCTTGTGGAAACCCCCTTGCCTGTGGGCCATTCGAGTCTGGGTCCTCTCCTTCCCTCTCTTCCTCCTCCTCCTCTTCTTCCTTCTTCCTCCCCTGTGTTCCCTCGTTAAGGCACTCTGCGGTGTGCAGTCCTGTCTCTCACTCCCACCGTTTAGCCATATGTTTGCCGGTTGGTTGACGGGCCGTGCTGGCTCGTTGTAGCCCAGCAGGGCCCCGTTATAGGAGTGCTGTCTCGGGGTGTTTTACCGTAGCATGTAACGTCTGATAATCTGTGTGGAAAAGCAGGCTGTAGAATGACAACGCTTGGGATATTTGCCGAGGATGTTCTCCTGCTGGCGTCGGAAGACAGTGTTGACACACGGGCTATTTGTAAACGTCTCCAAAGAGCATGAAGTGCCGCCGCTGAGGCGATTTCATGTTGATCCACGACGAGCTAATGAGAATGTTCCAGCCGGGCCTTCTCATTAAGTCAGTCGTTTACACAACGATAAAGCTGGCGTTATTTACAGTATGACCTCACTTCCTGCTGTGAATAGGAACCTCCCTTCTGTCCCTTTTCAGAGACACTGACTTTTAATTGGCTTCTGAATCCTTGAGACCCTGTATTTCTTTGGGTCGAATTGCCAGCTCTGATATGGCCTATGTTTCCCTTTAAAAGATGCTCTCCTGTCTAAAGTCCCCTCGTGGGATTGGCAGTGTCACTGATGCACGGTAATTGTGCACCGTCGGGCCTCTTGTCAGGAAGTAATCTTCCCGACAGCGTCCTATCACGGCGGAGCTGACAAATGCGAAAGCGGCCTCGCAGGACCTTTTCCCAAACCGAATCAGCCCCGGCCAATCACAGCCGCCCCCAGCCTCGCCCCAGGCTTCACATCTCCTGAATGAGACACCTGGCTCTTTCCACACTGTCAGTCAGCTCTGACGCACTGTTTACACAGAGCATGGGGTTCAAATTGGGAACTTTGTTTGTGGATGACAACTGGTGTGTTGACCAATGGGGCCCGAATACACGGACAGCTGAATCAGCACGCTATCCGGCTGACCTTTGACCTTTCCTGTGTCCTCTATGATCCGTTTGGCGTCTAGGGATACCAACTGTGTTTGTGGGATTGTTAGACGAGCTGAATTCTGTTTGTGTTCAATGGAATCTTCCCAGTCCTGTTTCTGCAACTCTGTTTATCTGGTTTGGGATTTTTGCCCAAAATTCCAATTGTGTTTATATCTACGTGGAGAGGGGCTTTATCTCTCTCTCTCTCTCTCTCTCTCTCTCTCTCACTCTCTCTCTTTGTCTCTCTGTCTCTGTCTCTGTGTGTCTCTCTCTCTCTCCCACAGACACACACAGACACACACTCAGCAATCAGACTTTCCATCTAACTTGATTACTGCTGTATGCAGAGGACGTGTCACAGATCGAGTTGACTCCACTCTGCCAAAGGACACCAGGGCTCTCACCCTTGCACCATAACAACCTCTGAGGCCGTCAGGTCTGGACTCACCTGATCAGAGTTGGCCAGGTGTTTAAGCTCCTGTTATCCCCCCAGGGCATCTGCTGCTCTCTCTCTCTCTCTCTCTCTCTCTCTCTCTCTCTCTCCCCCCCTTTGTCTATCTCTCCCTCTCCCTCTGTCTATCTCTCTCCCCCTCTGTCTCTCTCTCCCTCTGTCTCTCTCTCTCTCTCTCTCTCCCCCTCTGTCTCTCTCTCTCCCTCTGTCTCTCTCTCTCTCTCTCTCTCCCCCTCTGTCTCTCTCTCTCCCTCTGTCTCTCTCTCTCCTTCTCTCATGTTCTCTTTCATTGCCTTGTCTCCAACACACGCAGAAGGCCGTACGGACGAGACGAGTTTAATGAGACTGATCTGCAGAGCTAATGAATTGTAGGAGGCAGCGGCGTTGACTCTCCGCGCACCGTGACGGGGGAGAATGTTCCGGCATGCCGGAGTTCCACTGTTGTTATTTCTAGGGTGATGAAGGATCATAACGTTAATCTCTCACTGTCTCGCAAAACCCCCACGTAGTAACACGTTACTCGGGGCCAAAGGCATGCCTGGCTCTTCCCCCCCTTCACGAAGGGTCGGAGAGAAGATTCGGTCGACAGTTAGTAATGTCTGCCCTGCACCTCGGGCGAGGTTTTTGCCGAGAGGAGAGATGTGCAGTGTGTTGTCGAGACTTCCGTCAGATCTAAGTGTGTCCTAGTTTACCGTGTCCCAGTCTTGCCTCAGTTTGTGTATCAGAGCCTATTTCAGACATCGCACTCCTGGTCACCTCCTGATCCGTGGCCTATTTACTGAACAATGTAACGCACGCAACTCTCCCGAGAATACGAGACGAGATCAACGCACGCGAGGTGATCCAAATTGCCTGCGCGGCTGCCTGTGGCGAGAAGCACACCGGGTTCATTCTCAGGCGAACGGGGGTCTCTCCACTCGCTGGGGAGATTGTGTGGCGAGCTTTAAAGACGCCCTGCTTCTGTTGACAGG